>PNEQ01054806.1:66826-84316 GCA_003012365.1 Medauroidea extradentata
TCCGGGGGGGGGGGGGACTTTATCTCCTTGGGTTCAGTACTGGGTTATTGTGTTCGTTTCAATGAGTCATTAAAATTTGTCAGTTACATTTGTCACAAAATGGAAAACTCCGGTCTTAACCTTTACTTTGACGTTAATGGCGTTCAATAGGGGAAAAATCATAATTTTATATTCGTATAATATAGGGTTAGTTTTGTAGACACTACTTGAAAGTACACTTACCTCTTACGAAAAAAATAAATATTAGCTCAACCGGTTTTCCCATAATGTAATTTCAAAGTAAAAATTTGCATATTTTTACTTAATACAAAACTTGAAAACCAGTAGACATAATGAAATGTAAAAATAAAATCACATAAAAATACACGTCACTGTCTACGGCTTGAAGCATAATAAAACCCATACTAAACTATTTTTGTGTTTAAAATAAATTGCTAAAAGTAACAAAAAAATTGTAAAATTTTGAATTTTTTTTAAACATAAAACTTTTTTTGTTTATATGTGCTACAAGCCTTAGACAGTGACATGTAGTTTTGATGTAATTTTTTTCCATTTAACTATGTTTACCGGTTTTCAAGTTTTGTTTGAAGTAAAAATATGTAAATATTGACTTTGAAGTGCCATTACGGGAAAACTCGTTGAACTATTTTTTTTTTTCGTAAGTGGAAAATGTACTGTCAAGTATCGTCTACAAAACTAACACTATTTCATACAAATATTAAATTATAATTTTTCCCCTCTTGTCTGCTCTAAAGAGGTCGTGGTACATAGGTCAATGCTAAAAGCATCAACCTATAACTGTAAGATTCTTGACGCCAATGTACGAAAATTAAACAATAGCAATCCTAGACAATAGTTTTTAAAAACGTTTTAAAGAAAATTGTTTCCAGTGTTACGAACTTCTGAGGCACAAATTCTGACGCCGGAATATCGTGCATTTAACTGCGGCGCAAGAGATCACGCGTAACGAATTAGTAATTCTGGATAAATATTTACTCATAAAGTTGGCAATTACCATTATCTAGGATTGTAATTGAGTATCTTATCCATGTTGGCTTCGAAAAAAGCGTAGAAATCAATTGATGTTTTCAGCGTTTATTTATCTACCACGCACTCGCAGGAGTTTGTCACAGCGACTAGGTGGTTTAAGCTAATGTGACAAAAATGACTAGGACAGATGTTAATCTGCTGTGCCAAATGTCATCGGTTCTGTTCCCGGTGAAATTCCTTACTTTTTTTTTTTTTTGCTCATGCTTTATTGAGCTTCGATTTCGCGCTGTTTGCACATTTAAGATAAAAAAAGTCAAATTTTTTTTCAACTAATGGAAACTACTTATTAAATCTGCGAGTTTATTTTAGTGAAGCAATATTTATATCTCCTCTAATTCCCGTTGGAATAGTTCCAACTATTTGAATATGTGAAAAATCACCGGGGAAACTGTGATTATTCACAGTTTCCAGTTTAAGAGTGTAAGAAATAATTTTTACTAGTGTAGATTTTAACTATGCAGTATATTTAAATAATATAACTTGTTTACGTTAACTATGTGTTCATGAATATTTGTGTAGGCGCACTCTTACAATCACACTTAACACACATTAACGCACATATTTTTGAAGCATCCAGACGAATAGCGAGCGTGTTTAGTGCTTTAAGAATGTTGCCAGGACTAGTGCTCTTTTTTTCTTCACTAAATTGGGGAGTGAATTTAGAAGTACCTAGGTCAAAATAAACGTAAAAACTTAGTTACAACTTTAAACAGTAAAAATGCGCCTGTAACCAGAGTTAATATAAACAGATGGGCGACAGTAAAATATCTGTAAGGGCATAAAAAATATACCGTTCAACGCATGCAAAAACTTTCTCAGCACCTTCATGAAATATAGACATACTCACTAAATTTAAATAAAAAAACACAGTAAATCATAAATTACAACGCATTCAGAGACATTACAAAAAACTTCTAAATAGAGATACGGGGTAACGAACAGTTGAGAAGCAACATTTACTGCTTTAAAAAAAATGTAATTTATCTGTGGCACTAAACTGTTTGTCAAATTCAAAAAGTCGACAGGGTTAAAATGATACATATAGTAATCAGTGTGTACAAAACCCGGATGGAACCAAGACAGAACTAGGAATCAATTATAGCCTAATGGGTTTTGTGGACAGTAAAATATTCTTCGGGAAACAGAGATTGTCACATTATAATTGAAAAATTACGAGGAGTGCTGTATACATAGACGAATCGAATACTACGATATCTATCTAAAAAAATCTTTTCTAAATCTCATTTACGTAATAATTTTGTTAGGCTAATGTTTTGTTTTTGCAAAAAAAAAAAAAATATTTTCAGTAAATTAAAGTATTATTTAAAATTCCGTTAGATTTTAAAGTGATTATTGTCATACATTACAATTACTATTCGTCACATCAACGTAATTTCACGTTATGTGAGGTATTAAGCAAAGATTTTTGAAACAAATCAATTTACTTTTATTTTACACCGAGTCATGAACAAAAAATACAGAGATAAATATTGGATTTGCGCTCCATATGATATCACAACATCAAGAATAGTGGCACTTAAATTTTTTTTGGAAACAGTGACCTAACACAATCGTATTTTTCGAATTTTTTGAGATACTTCAAAGTACAAAACCACCCGATAGCAATCGAATCTGGCTGCGGAAAGAAATCATTTGCTAAGTTGTTAATAATAGGTCTTAAATAAATTCTGAGAAACTTCACTGATTATACCCGATTATGTATTTTTGTATCCGTTGTATGAACGGCTTACCATATTTATGTCTGGCCTCCTGCGAATACAAGTCAGCTACAGAGTATACAAACACATGTACATTACTTAGAAAAAAGAAACGGACATACGTAGTCCTAATTAAGAACTGGAATATGAGGATAGTAAATTTAAACCGTAAACCCCAAACCTATTATAAAGACGTATAGATTTTAAGTAATGGTATTAAACATGTGTAATTGCATTCTATAAATACAGCCGAAGGGCAATTAAAACACCCATTTAGAAAAACAGATCGTAAAAGACGAGAAAAATAAACAAAAGTGCCAGTTTATATCCTCAGAAATTACCAGGTTTGTCTTGTTTATTTTTACTTTTACTTCCACTTTCTCCGAAATTACAATTCCGAAAAATACGTTTTGCTGTTCTGCATGCATTTGAGAGATTCTAGTAACTAACAACATCTGCGGTACTACAAAAGAACCTAGTAGTTACGAGTAGAAGAAATTTCTCTTACGTGGTCGACCTGGCAGCGGGTAAACCATCACGTCAGTTGGCGGCTAAAAATGAAGATATTTACTTCATTTTCATTAGTAAGACAACATATCAGGGTTTTTTCCTTTTTAATGTAAATTTGGATAAGATGGATATACCTGGTTTTGAATTTCTGCACCTCACTATCCTGCGAGCGCGTTAAGAACTTAACATTCTTCTACGTCATGTATTCAGCGAGAGTAAAAAAAAAAAATAATAAAAGCTTTTAAGACCTGTACTAAATGTCTTCTTGATTCTTTACGAAGCAGGAAACCCAGTGGTCATGTCATCAGGTTACACTAAATATCTACTTTTCATGTCCTAATTATTTAGTATGCAAGCTACTTGAAATTTTTAAATGTTTGTTGCAATGGGAGTTTACAATAAGAATTTATTGGTTTGTGGACGTACGCCATTGCTCATGTTTTTGCTGATCAAACCTGTGTTGGATGACAAATAACGGAAAACGACCAAGAAAATTTATTTTTTCTTTTTATATAAAATGCACACAAAAATAGAAAAAAGTAAATCCAGAGGATTTCTGTCAGATTTTTTTTTTGTTACTGTAGACAACAAAGAATTCTGGAGATAGAATTCAGTCGAATATCGTGACAACACCCAGACACAGAAGACAGACACAAATATAGAATCAGATTCCCAATATGAAAAAAGATGGAAATAGACAAATAACAGCGAACAGTGGACAACAAACACAAGACAATAGACAACACAACACAAGTTAAAACAAAAAAAAAAAAATGCAACGTTTCGGGGATTGCAATCTATCCCCGTCTTCAGGCTGAGACACAGCTGGTCAGAACACCAAGATGCGAATCAGGCTCGTTATAGAGCCCCAATTTTCTAGCGAGCCCTGCGTGAAGAAAAAGTTGTTAGTTTCCATAAACACGTTTATAATTCGGTTGTGTCTTATCCAACCGTAGCCTCATTTCTCAACATATCTACAGAAACATCTGAATACATTCCGCCATATTGTCACGTGAATAAACAAATTCAGTTTGACCTTATTACTGGATTCTAACGGGTCCATCGGTGTATTTTCTCTTCTCTACTGTGAACTGTAACAAGACAGTTACATCTCTTAGTACCACATAAAATACTTCTTCCATGGAGGTTGAATGGAACGTGGGACACTTGTGCAATGTTCCGTCTCTGAAGAATGGACAGTGGATACACCGGGGGAGAACCTAAGATAACCCTTGACCCGCCCCCAGTTTCTCCAGCGACACCGCTGCAGGGTCGCGACTCCCCCTGCCTCCCCTTACCAAACCACCCAATCACCGCAAGACCTTCCCCACTTTCCCCTAGCGCCCTGCTGGGAACGACGATAATTCCTGCTGGAGGCCATATCGACACCGGGGCGCAGGAAGGAAGCGACTGCCACCACCGCACCCTTACTCCACCCCCAACAAACCCTTCCTAACCCACTCCCCTTTCGCTGGTGATACAGTTTCATTCCCAGAGACTTCGTTCCGCTGGGATCGATTCCGCGCGCCGATCGCCGGCTCTGATTTAACGCGCCTCCAACCCCTTCCCCCCCCCTTCCCGACTAACTTCCTGCTAGATAGCGATCAACGACATCTGGTACAGCGAGAAGCTGGAGAAGCCCCAGAGGAGGGCTTAGACAAGATAATACGTCGAAAAATAAACCTGTCTTACAACACATATTGTGCAATATATCACGATACTCTCTGCAGCAAGCGCTACATTCTATCTCTCTCTTTCTTTCTCTCTCACACACTCTCTCTCATATATATAATTGCAGTCAAGCGAGAACATTTAAAAATGATTTTCTTACATAGGAGTCACAAGGGTACACATAAAATAAGCTGAAACTAATCCTTATCTATACTTGAACACTTCATTTTTATAACCGTTTTAATTTTAAGTTTAAAGAATTGAACACAGCTAACATAAAAAGTCTTCGTATCAATTCTGTGTGATTTTGTAGCGGGAGAGTGTTTAAAAAATGTATTGCAATGGTGGCTGAATTGCTGTAACGATACACACGCAGTGTCTCAATTTAAATTTTTTCGAAACCAGACCGTTACAAGAACAGTTACGGTCTGGGCAGCGTGCGGGTGCTTGCTCGCTGACAACTTGTCTTATTAACATTTTTGTCTTCCCCTCGGAGACTGACTTTAGTTTATCTTATCGCACTGTTTATCACTCGCGCCCGTGTAAAATTAACGTTTATAAGGGCCAATGACTATGAAACCAGCAGACATGCGTGGAAACGCATTGATATATCTTTTTTTAAACATATATATTTAATTTTTCACTACATTTCATAATACAATACGTACATATACACACACGAAAAACCGACGCACACATATATTCATTTGAGCATTTCACTTCATTAGTTAACAATTTAAAATCAAGCTCATTTAAATGTACAGACGTAGATCGTTACAGGTAGCGACTTGTTTTTATATTAGGTATACTCCTTAAGTTTTCATCTAACCCTCAAACGTCCTATGCAACAGGCGCTAGATCCCGCGTCTGAGGTTACGACACATGGAGCGATAAGAGCTAGACTGGATAGTGAGTCAACCACTGTTGAAAACGGCTTCTCTATTTTTGTTTTACGATTCCGATGGGTATTTTTTACATTAGTTAGATAGACAAAAGCAATTTTAACTTTCAGATGCCCCGGCCCCATATTTCTAAGCATGATATGGCCGCGGTGGTCGAGTGGTTAGATCACTCGCCTCCCACCAAGGCGATCTGGGTTCGATTCCCGGCGTGGTCGGTCCCCGGATTTTCGCATGTGGGAATCGTGCCGGACGATGCCGTTGGTCGGCGGGTTTTCTCGGGGATCTTCCGTTTCCCCCGCCCTTTCGTTCCGGCACTGCTCATTTCTTACCATGTTACCCATCACCAGCGCTAAAGACCTGACCAAAATCTCTTCATTAATTAATTAATTAATTCATTCTAAGCATGATTTCTAGAAAACAAATGTAGAGGAGCATAGTTTTAACTGTGTTTTCTTTCCGTAGATATAAATATGAACTAACGTTCAGTGTTATTTCTTAAAATCTTTTTCTCTTTCTCCTAACACGTCGCAACAATGTTCATGCGGCAGCTATATAAGACTCTTAATTGATAGCCTATGGTGTAAAATGTCATTAAATATTTCGCAGTTGCCAGTTTATCACTAAAGTGAAATGGCTGTGTTAGTATTACAATACTGTCGTACCACTGTCAACGTATTATAGTAGTTTTAAATTAACTTCGACTATGTGACGTATATTCTAAGCACCTAGGGTTTTCGAGGAGTCAGTTTGTGAAACACACAAATATTGTTGATACTGAACACGCGCCATGCAACTGAATGAAAATATTATAGTATACACGCAACCACTGACAGTAAAATTTCTGGTGCATGTGAAAATAACATTTTCTGAAAATATAACGTGGGAGATTGGATTCTGAGGGAGATGGGGTGTGGGGGAATAGAAGCGATAAACGTGCAAGATCTCCATCGATAGCTGAGTGACGAAGAGTAAGTTCCTCTAAAAGGAAAAGTAGGAAGTTCGGAGGAAGTTTGTTCGATTCGGGGTAATCGAAATCTTCATGAGCTCTCTCATTCTTTATATTCAGATCGCATTAGTGTTTCTCTCTCGCCAGCCTTTTCTTCAGCAAATTCTCGTTATCGGTAAATAAGTTTTCGCTATTATTCCTGATAAACTGTACCCAGTCATTTGATATATCGTCACTAAAGGAAAATTTAGGATTCGTTTTAAACTTTGCACAAATTCACTAATGCCGAACTAAAATACTTGTGTATTTTTTTAATCAAATACGTACTGCAGGCCTATCGTTGCTGCATTTCATCAGAATAATTTATTAAATATAACTGTATCAGTATTACTACTGCTGTTGAGGATGATCAGCAGGTGAAATTATAGTACTGACAGATTCTTAATATTTCAATAGAAGGCTGTTGTAAGTAAAAGAAGTAAGTTCAAAGATAAATTTGTTTATTATGTTTTATAACTAGGCATAATGAATATCAGCAGGCTGATTCTCACATTTCATCATTTTACAATACGTGTATGTAATAACATATATTGTGTTAGACTAACACAAAAACGTACAAAACATTTTCATGGGACGGCGATAGAGTAGTTTCTCATGAAACAATTACCCCCATATTGTAAAACACCTCAAAGCGCAGTCTATTCTAGCGGCCATTATTTCATGAAACTTTACATAAACTGTGTACAAATAAAAAGGAAAAAAAAAATTATGAACGCGGTCGGCACTAAATAGCGGAAATTTTAAAGTCAGACAGGAATTATATGACAACAAAAATTCCTCCTGCAGCAAAATTATGAACTTCTGTGTAATAAAAAAAGTTAAATAAATATGTATTTTGAGCATACGTCATTGCAGAAATATTATGTTGTTAAAAGAAGAAAATTCAGCATATAGGCCTAACTAAAGAAAGTCTTAGTTCTAGTAACTTCCACCATTTTTGTTCTCTGTACGAAGCGTATTTTTTTCACCTATTTATTGTCCACTTACCGCTATACTTTTCTGCCTTTATCAGTTACGTTGTTTTCAATTATTCTGACAGAATAATTATCATATAGATAAATACTCCGAATTAGTTCTTTTAATTAATCGTTCTTAATTTTATTATTTCAGTGAAAATTCCTAATGTCGTGTACGTATTCGATAACTAATATTGACTTTTGTTTTGAATCTGCTAACGTAGACATATTTGTGGTTCATATTAGCTGAAAAAAAGATATAAAAAACCTTCGAAATCGTACGATTTTTTCAAAGTGGACGTCGAAGACAGACGAAGGAAAGTTCAATTTAAAGATTAAAATTATCATATTAAAACATCATCCAATTTCATAGTATATAATAAGCTGAAAAAGACCAAGTATATAATCCAGGTTGTTTAATAAACCAAAGAGTATGATGAGCTAATAAGTGTTATTAACAGTTCAGACTGTAAATTCGGCTGGTGTGAAATAATTTAACAAGTCATTGAATATAGTGTCGGGAAGGAATAGAAGCCGTGTATGAGATATACATATATAGTTTTCAAAGATTTCTGGTCCAATGGTGGCCAGGCCGGAGACAATTACGATCAGCGCATTATTTCAAGTGTGAAGCGCATTCCTGGAAAATTTGTACACACTTCCAATGTTACAGACCTATATAAAAACATACGAATAGGCACGTGTGTATAAATATAAACTTAACCTATTCACACTTGATGTTGTTCAGCAGAGGTACATGTCCCAAAATATTTCTCTGTTCAATTTTGTTATTTTCCTCGCGGTCAGAATTATACAAAGAAAACGACCAGAACTGCATTATCCGACGGCAAAAGATACCAACAGAACATGACATGTGATTATTATTTAATCTGAATTAGATGTGTGGACTTGACGCTATTGCGAGCTACGATAAATGCTCTGTCAGGCCTACATCGGGAATGTATATGGTGTTGAACGACTTTTTCATTAAATAGGGTGTGTTGAAAACATAATTTTCATCACGAACACACGAAATCGGCCGCAGTGGAGTACGTCCATAAGCTCGTACGATTCAACAAACTCCCCATTTGGGATAATCGGGCAAGTTTTTTCATTACTATTTATACAGTTTTTGTCAGAACAACTATTATGATCAGGTACTATGTAAGAGAATAAGTAGATTATGTTTTATCATATAACATCTGGCCGGAAAAGTTCCGTTCTGAAGCTAGATGATGATGATGAAGTGAAATTAACATCTTCCGCTTCTCGGCAGGCAACTCGCATTGACACAGTGTGCCGATGAACAAAGGTTATAAGACTGAATCACCCGATGGAGTCATAATGTACTACTTTGAATGTAACGTCACTTGACATTCACTCTTTTATCTATACAGTAGTACAGAATAGCTAGCAACATTAATTTATCGCGGAAGAATTTGACTGTTTGCTATGATTCTGTCTACTGGGTTATTGAGTTAGGACGCGGTGTGTTAAATTTTCGTAGTGATTGCTTATAAAAAAAGCAATTCTAAAACAAAATTATTTTTCGTTTGCCCATAAAGTGAATTTTTTAGAACATTGGTAGCTTGAAAATCGGCAGTAAAGCGTTCATTTCTTTAAATAAAATCCAAAACTAAGTATTCTTTCGTAGTTTTGACACTATTGAAAGTGTCCTAGAATAATATTTTGTGGTATTTTGTAAAGAAGGAAAAGGAATTACATTTTATAGTTGATTTTATAAAAGCATTACACACACTACCATTCATTTACAGACTTCATTTTCCACAAGCTATATCAACGAAAAAGTAAGACCACAACTGGTAGTTTTACAGTGATGAGAAACAATTTTTTTTTCGGAGTAATATAAATTTAATATTGAATAATTCATCCATCGTTCAACATAAATAAATCATAATTTGTGTCTATTATTTGTAGCAATAAACATAATGGTTTTCAGATTTTGGCACCCACAGTTTTACGAGTTTTGTTATGAAAATAAGCAAAAACGAAGGAAAATACAGTGAAGTGTAAAAAAACTTCCTAAATAGTAATGGCAGTAATTAACCTATACACAATACGGGACAGTTGTCATACTTAATCTTGTAAATAGAGCATGTATTCAGCATCTTTATGTTACATCCTGGTAAAAACACTGTACATAGGCTACATCTGACTGTTCCCTAAGATACATATGAGCGCTACCATGGTTGTATGGGAAACAATTTTACTATACCAACTTTCTTAACACTTGTACACATCGGTATAGTAAGATAAAAAATAATGTTTATAGTGAACATTACATTGCAAAACGCCTGCATATAAATGCGCAACGTATGACATCTGTCTGAGCCTATGATAACTCTGCTGCGCCACTACTAAATATTTGTGACTCGTATTCAAAGAAATGCATTATCATCCTCCAATCATAACAGGCACAGGTCACTGCACTGTTTTGCAAAATAACGTTTACATGAAAAATAATTGCGATTTTCTATTGTCTCTGAGAAAGTCTAACAACACACAACATTTCCTGAGCGGTTGCTAATCAAAACTTAAAACAAATACACTTCACAATACATAATCTTAAGAGTTAGTGGGTCCCAGTATTTTTTTTTTTTTTCAAGTTTGAAGCACGGAAACAGAGAAGGCGATAAGACGAATATAGCACGTCCGTCAAACACCTCATCGCCTCTAGGCGCGAAGGACTAAACTAGCGTGCAGCGTTCTCGTAGAAAGCGTTTTTGAATGGGACTCTAAGCAACTACCCTATTATTTTATTTGTGGAAGGTATGTATCGCAGAGTCAAATGCAGGCTTGTATTGTTTTACGATTACGGTTGTAATTTTCTCAGCTACAGCAACGTAAAAAAGTAATTTTTTAGCACTTTTGAGGAGCTTGGTTATCAAGTTTCTAAAAACCATAGAAGGGCACAGTTTAAAGTGTGTCTTCTTTTCGTAGATAAACACATTAGACAATTTTTTAATAAAAAGTACTTTCAATATCCTGCTACAGGACTTCTGACGCGCTGGATCCACAAACTGTTCAAATGCGATAAAATCATAATTTTATATTTTTATGAAATATTGTTGGTTTTGTAGATGATATTTGTGAGTACAATTTCCTTTTACAAAACAATTTTAGCTCTCATAGTTTTCTCATAATGGAGCGACAGAGTCAAAATTTGCTTGTTCTACTACCATGCAAATAGTGAAAACCAACTGACATACTTGAATAAAATAATTCACTGTGATATTACATCCCTTGAGCTATGCGATGAAGTATTTAAAATACCATAACGTAATATTTTGAATTTTTAAAAAATTTAAAAGAACAGTAAAAAAGTAGAAAATTCAGCATTTTTTTGAATACAAAAATAGTTTGCGGGATTTTTAAAAAAGTGTTTTATTGCGTAGCCCCTGACATGTTATTTCACTGTGAATTATTTCACTCACGTAAGTCAATTGGTTTTCACTGTTTGCATGGCAGGAGAACATGCCAATTTTGAATTTGACGCACCGTTATGAGAAAACTATGAGAGTTAAAATTGTTTTGTAAGAGGAAACTGTACTCTCAAGTATCGTCTACAAAACTAACACTATTTCATATAAAAATATAATTTTATCGCACTTGAACAGCCTTAAAGAGGTACGTGAGTTTCACGGATTTTTAAAGGTCAAACGATAACTACGTAGGTTATTAAAATGTCACTCCTGTGATTGTACGGCGACTGTTTCGATACGTTTCTGAAGACTACGAGTCAGTTGTGAAATGAAGTGAAGAGATTTTGGTTAGCACTTAAGGCAACGGGTACCTATTTATGCTATTTTATTAAGTTTTAATTTTTAAATCCTGAAAAGGAGCCGATGTAGCAGAACCGTTCTGTAGAAATGGCGAGAACTATATGTACCATGTGGCCTAATTTTTTAAAAACATATATTTTTTTATAATTTTGGATAATTATTAATTTTAAGAAAATTAAATTAAGTTAGTAGTTAGCCAAGATTTTATAAATATATGTTTTGAAAAAAAAATGGACTACGTACTACAAAAATTTCTCAACATTTCAATGTAACGGTTTTGCGATATCTGCTTCCTGTCAGGATATAAAAAATTAACATCGCAAAAAAAAAAAACGTAAATTTGAACCCGTGGTCTTAAAATCTAGGACTTTAGCGCTGGTGAGGGGTGACAAAGTGAGTATGGAGCAGCGCCGGAAACGGGAGATCCCCGAGAAAACCCACCGACGAGCGGCATCATCCCACATGCGAAAATTCGGGGACCGACTCTGCCGGGAATGGAACCAGGATCGCCAAGGTGGGAGGCGAGTTCTCTAACCACTGCGCCGACTGTGGCCCCGCGAGCGAGTAGTAAATGGGGATATAATTCGAGGGCTATCTCGTTCTAACCGCTTGTGCTGTTAGAAGCCAACAGATGATCGGTAAGGACTGGTAAACTTCGCGACTTCTATGACCTGCATGTTAGAATCAACAACCGTATGTACACTCATGCCCTACTGCAGCTACTCTCTGGAACAACAGACGAACGAATAGACGAGGCTTGAGTATGCGCAGAACAATGGAATTATCATGCGGGTCACTGGATTCGAGAAATTTTCCTGTCCCTAATGATCGGCTGTTATTAATGCTTGTAGAGGGCCCGAGACATTAAGGTGCTGCCAGAAGAACCCACAAAATTTACGCACTTAATCGCGTGTAGCTGTTATTCGGATACGACCTCTATTATCATTATTGCGAGTAAGCCTATTTGGGACTACGCAAAGTACTTAAGAGACTTATCTTTAAATCCTTTGTCACCATGTTTCATTAATTCTCTTTCAATGAGCTTCGTTTCTCTCATCAGACGAAGATGCTCTGGTCTTCTTTGGACATTCGTCTATTGGACGTAGTTATGCAAGAAGGAACCAAATCATATTTCACTAGAGCGAACTATTCAAGGTAACGGTCAAAGTCTACCAAGTGTATCTCAACCATGTATAAAAAATTTTTTCTGAACTATTTTTTCCCTTTTAATATTATGATTTAGTGCTTGTTATTTTTCTAAGGCGAAATCTGAAACTTCTCCTTCTCCTTAGTATGATTAGGCCCTACCTCAAAATATATTTCTTAGTGGGTTGGTTTCTGTTTACAGAACTACGTCCAATACATACGTGGATTTTCTATTTAAGCCTCTTCCTGTGTATTATTATTATTATTATTACTATTATTATTATTATTATGGATACCAGATTTTCCTGAAAATACTTCTGCAAATTCTTTGAAAGTCTCACATTCACATCTACACATCTGCTTCTTTGATATTGTGACAGCTTGTACTTGTGGAATGACGTCTCTCGTTTGACTGTGCCAATCAGAACAAGGTTCCTGCGGTACCACACGAATGTGATTAGGGTGAGAGAGTGAGAGAATTTGGTCAGCGCTTAATATCGAGATCTGTAGCGTTGGTGAGGGCTGATATGATGTGAGTATGGAGCAGCGGCGGAATGAAAGGGCGGGGGATACGGGAGATGACCGAGAAAACCCGCCGACCAGCGGCATCTCCGGCACGATTCCCACATATGGAATTTTGGAGACTGACCCCGTCAGGAATCGAACCCGGATCGCCTTGGTAGGAGGCAAGAGTTCTGACCCCTCGGCCACCGCGGGTCCCATGTGATTAGGGCTTGGAGGTAAAACGTTAAACTCATCAAATCACTGATCATGGATCAAAGCTGTAGATGTGCACATGAGGCAGTGATACAAACAGGTGTATATATCATTTCACCAAAAATAGTGGTCGCTCATTATTATTATTATTGTTATTATTATTATTGGTAATAATAATAAAAGTAATAGATCATGCATGTTGTTTTGCTGTACACAGATAATCCGGACCGAGGCACATACGTCATTAGTAGTAATACAAGATATGTGGTGTTATTTTACTGTACAGGGATAATCCGGACCCAGGCACATATATTAGTAGTAGTAATGAAGGGTATATGTTATTTTGCTGTACAGGAGTAATCCGGACCCAGGCACGTAAAGTCCAGGAGTGAAACGTGTGCCTTCCCAAGAAGCGGCAGAGCTAGAGCTTGTTTGCGCGACGACCAGCAGTCGCGCCCTGCCCGAGGCACGCTGAGAGCCAGGGATCTACTCGGAACTTGCTAGATGGTTTCCCCGGCAAAGCCAGAGCCATCCTCTCAACCCACGTGTATCAGCGAGACTTCAGTCAGAGAAGACTCGCCCCGAGGGCAGCCGCGCTAAAACCCCTGCCGACAGCTCAAAGCAGCCGACTGCGCCAGATA
This sequence comes from Medauroidea extradentata, assembly GCA_003012365.1. NCBI lineage: Eukaryota > Metazoa > Arthropoda > Insecta > Phasmatodea > Phasmatidae > Medauroidea > Medauroidea extradentata. Next base: position 80,947 of record PNEQ01054806.1, read on the forward strand.
TGAGATGTCAGTCGCTGCCGGCACGGTGAGTTGTTACGTAACGGGAGAGCTGTGTGGCTAAAACCACCCCCCACCTCCCCAAAAATAAACCCAAATTCCCTTCGCGCAAACTTCCCCAGCTCGGCCGGAGAAACCAATATTGTCACACAAAACACGTGGGGTCGGGCGAGTCAAACCTACGGGAAGGGATATCAAAACTTGTGCTCGGGGGAGATAAGCCAAATAAATAAGCGTCCTCAAAAAAAAAACATCACGTGAGAAACGAAATGTCTATCGTAGTCGGTAGTTATTCATATGTTGTATCCAGAAACTATCAATAAAATTACACCTGTCGTTTGAAATGGCAGTACACATATGCGTTCGTTTCATTCACTATACTATGTAGCGTTTTAACTTTTTCAATGGAAAACAGATGGGCCGAAACAAATACGGTTTTTAGGAAAGTAATGAAACCTAAATAAAAATTATAAACCACTATTAACTTAAAAGAAATTATTAATGCTAAGATAAAGAAATTTATTTTTTGAGCACTGGAAACTAATAATTACTATCAATTACATTTTACGCCGATGTTCAAATGACCGTCGAAAGAGTCGAAAGACAATAAACAGCCAAAAACATATACGGAGACAAAACAGTAAACAAACGTAGTCCGTTTGTCTAAAACCTCGAGGGTCGCCACATTGTTTCTTGGCGTAAATTTCGTTATTTTAGAACGATTATTGCAATGGGGGAAAGTTACAATTGCTCCAATGGCGTATGTTCTAAAATACTTATTTAGTTTGTGTAAATGTCTTTAACGAAAAAAAATGCGTAAGCCTTCATTTTATGCGTAATTTATGCTTACACATGCTGTATACAATTTCGAAGCTTCGGTTAATGACAAAAGAAATCATAACATGTGTTGCAAGTTAAATAATAATTAATATTACACACTCAAACGTGCCAGTAACATCAGATTGAGGTTCAAGATCATCAGAACCGCGTATTCAGTGTACTTTTCCCAAACTTACCTTACTTGCAATATTTTTGTGAAGACTTTCATGTCATCCAATGCTGCGACGTCGTAGATATTTTTTTTTTTTCGCAGGAAGCAGCAATTTCAAATATTGTTATTGTATGGAATCATAATATAATATTTCAATATAAATATTACATTCTCATTCGTATACTAGTATTAATATAGTTATCATTTAATCACCTCTTAGAATAATATAAACACTTTGGCCTGCCTGAAATTCGTTTGATATCTTAATTATGTTACATATTTGTATTGATGTAAAACTTCTAAACTAGCGAATATTTCTGCAACTGAGAGCGAACCGCATTGTCGCACATCGAATGAAAATGGTGGCAGTGTGTGTATGTTTATATGTGTGTGTATGCATACTTGCAGTGCAGTAATCAACACTATGCGGGAAGGATATAAATGGATTAAATAACAAGGAAAGAATGAACTTGAGTTAAGCCTACCTTGCCAAAGAGTACATGCAGGCTAATAGGTTACTCCTAGGGACCTGAAAAATTCGCATTTTCTGATAAGCACAAACTAGAATTCCAGCAACTATACGTTCGTGTCACTTTCGCAATTGTCTCTTTACTTATTTGACACCTTCCGAAAGTTTCTTGAGCCTATAAAAAATTTTAATTAAACGCATGCCAATTTCACTATGGCAGCGAACAGTTAAAGAACAGTTGCTATCTGCTTGAGTTGGCATATATTCTTCCAGGCTAGCCTACCAGACATTGAAATCGCGAATTTTTCCGGTCTTTAGTTATACATTCTTTTTTTTTTTTTACCACGGATGACATGTAATAGGTTATTTGTTCATTCTTCGTATCTATGTCTATCTGCTTCATGTTAATTATTTTTTTTCCATTTTTTTTGTCCGGAACACTTGACGTGTTATTTTTTTTTTTATTTTGTCTTCGTAAAATATTTGGATTATCAAAAATGTATAGTAAAATTCCGCAATTGCATAACTATGAACGAATAAAATATTCTACAATCCCTATTTTTAAACCTGTCTTTGTTATTATATGTAGCAGTTACATTGTATTTCTCTCTAAACAAACACTGTTCCTGTTTCGGGTATCACAGCATGCCGATGGTCAGTAAATTTATCTTCAGCCGTGACAGTGTTAAAAGATCTGCCTGTATCCATTACTTTGGCAGTTAACTAGGTTAAATAAAAAACCGAGAGAGCACTAAAAGCTTTGAAAACCAATAAATTCAGTTAGTACAGTGCAGGTTATTTCAGCGACAGCACACCACTGATTTGTAGCGAGCCGTGGCTGTGTATTTATAAACCACTTCACTTCCTAACACAGACGAGTTCAATCCCGGCAGGGTCGCTCCCTATTTCCGCATCTGCCGGCCAGTTGGTTTTATCGGTGAAGTTCCGTTTCCCTCGCTGTTATACTCCGCCGGCGCTCCAAACTAACCTCTTGCCATCCATCGCTGATCAAATCCTTACACTTCACTTACGTATGCTGCTTTACCGCGATTTTCACAGCTTTTCCCAGTGAATTTCGCTAAATGGCCGTGCATTAGGTTATTGGCTCATTTAACTGTAAGCAGGACTTCACGGATAAAATTCTGTTATTTAAGTTACTATAGCCTAGGTCGTTCGGGATAAAGTATGCACTAAAAATATAAACTTTGGAAAAAAAATCACTAACCGTTACTGCATATAGCTTAAAGTAACAATAGTTACCTTACTCGTACGGTTGGCAGCGAATTGCAGAATATAGTTCCGTGTATTTTTCTTTTTAAATGCAACAGTACTGAAATAACATCAAATGAATTCGACATATTTGTGTTTTATATGAATAATAAACTTTTTCTATCAAACTATATATATTCCTACTGACTGCACAGTTAATCTTACACGCGCAAGCAATAAGTGACGTGTCCAGAGAGGTTAGACATTTCTCGCCGTTAGCCGTTACGCGCGGAGAGATACGAATTGGTTGAAAATAGAACTTTAGCAGAACTTTTCCGAGTGCTCACTTTATCCCGAACCGCCTATACTGAAAGTTTTCAGTATATTGTAAGAAAAGAATTTCAACAAACGAAATCCCTTTTCTTGCAGATTTACAGAACATTGAATGACTTGAAACTATGTACAACGATTTCGGTGTGGAAAACTCTCAAATTTACGTGCCACTAACCAAAAAGCTGACTGATTTCTCTCCCAGCAAATTGATTTTACTTTTCCACACGGATCGAACAATGATCTATAATTTTTTAAATCCTGGGAGAGCTAAGAGACGTACGAACTCATGCAACGGGAATGCTAGTTTTGAGCAAGATAATTCCTTCAAGGAGAGAAGATTAGGGTTAATGATGCGGACGCGTCGGTCCGCT
>PNEQ01054807.1:9809-78898 GCA_003012365.1 Medauroidea extradentata
TTTTTTTTTTTTTTTTTTTTTTTTTTTTTTTTTTTTTTTTTTTTTTTTTTTTTTTTTTTTTTTTTTTTTTTTTTTTTTTTTTTTTTTTTTTTTTTTTTTTTTTTTTTTTTTTTTTTTTTTTTTTTTAGCTGTATCGTAGTGTAACACTCGCACCTGCATGGGCAATTCCTTAACTAACAACTAGACACCCGCATATTTCACGTTATTGTCTGAAATCAGGCTAGACGCCAAATAACTGAGCGCTCATCTGAGGGCCTTTACACACTTCAAAACTTTAACATTTGACTTTACAGTAACTTTCAATACATGGCTTCTTATGGAGTCGTACACGATTGAATCGACAAAGTTAAAGTCTAGCAGGATTAAATTTACGTTTCTGATAAACTGAAAACCTAAAGTCAAAGTCAAGATGTCCGTTCGCCAAACAACCAGCTGATTATGTATGCTATAACGAAACATGTTTAATTCTAAGTATCTTTTTGTTCTCTAGTATTGGGATTTCGTGAAAATTTTACAGGTTTTCCTTAAATATACTCGAAAAAACCTGTTAAATAACGTTGGAGAAGTATTCATAAATGAACTTTAAGTTGCGTCAATAGATGGTGCTGCTTTGTTCTGAAAATATATTATAATAAATGAAAAAATATATTAATAATTGGGCTAATTTTTGGAATATATACTTTATATGCTTTTATGGCAAATTTATGACTTTTACCACAGTATTTCCATTTAAAAAAAATTCAAACGTTTGTGAATTGTCGTAACTTAAACTTGACGGTTGTATTGTGTATTGACGAAATACATAACGTAACTAAACGTAAAATCAAATGTTAAAGTATTCAGTTATGACAGACTTAACTTGTGCCGTTGGCCTACATCATGTGTAGTACGTTCGAAGGACTTTTACAACCAATCTCTTGAGGCAAGATTATTTCGCGTTTTGATCTAGCTTAGGTTGAATGCCAATAACGTATACTTCACTACACCTTCTGTGATTAGACGAGAGCGGTTTTAACACATCTTTGACGACTGCAAGCCAGTTATAAATAAGGAAACAAGTCGTGGTGGTAACACGTGTTACGGTTAGAAGCCAATGTATATATGACTTTGGCCAGTGTGTGTATAGGTCTGAGAAGTCTAGGCTGTCGCCAGAATAATGCGCGAAATAATCTTGCCTCTACCAATCACATATGGTCCACTATAAAATACCCACTAACATTAAATGCGGGCACAAAAATATAAATCCTACGACGTCTTAGAGAAGCCTTGTTCTCAGAGTGTGTTCGGTTGAGCATAGGCCAGTGCATTCCAGCCTGTCAACAAATAATAACGCGGGATTTGCACGCCTCTTATAATAGCAGTCGTCAGGAGGTAAGCAATATTTCCTGCGGGTGATTACAGGCATGGTACTGACAGCAACAGTTTAGTTATGCCAAACTTAGAACAGTCGAGATTCTACGTCCTATGCCAATACATACACACATATTCAGGGAATATCAATAAACAGCGTGGTATTACCTCTTCTCCTGGCGCATATGAACGTTGTTGTAGCTTATCACGTGTTTCCCTATACGTTTGTCTGTCCAGAGAAAGCACTGTTTAAAGTATGTATCCATTATATTAAACAACAATAAGTTATATTTATGTGTGTGTCTATATACACCGTAAAGTGGGTATAATTCGACTTATCAGGACTGGATATTTAAAAAATTATAATTTTATACCATCGAATACAATCACTTGTCTTTCAACTATCAGCATAGAAAATATATTTTTTGATATTTTGGTGGTGCGAAGTTACATATGCTGGAGCATAGTACACCTAGTTCATGGTATATACATATTTACATATACATATTAAGATGCAAAATGCTACTATTTCAGGAGTTCGTAATCTTTTGAAAACGGCTTTTGTTGACAGGTGGGGATTACGTCATAAGCCAAGGCTGGACTTGTGGTAGAAAACCTCTGCCACAAGAGAAATGGTGCTTACTATGCATGTGTCGGCAATCTTCGTGGGCATGCCAGATTGGTTGGTGCCCAGACTTCCCAGGTCAACAACACCCGATACCCGCTGAAGTAGGGAACAGCAATGACTTCAATGGCAACGGCCTCATTGGTGAAAACGGCATCAACGACAATGGCTTCATTGACAATGGCATCAATGGTATAAACGGAGTCAATGGTATAAACGGAATCAATGGTATAAACGGAGTCAATGGTATAAACGGAATCAATGGCAACGACATCAATGGCAACGGAATCAATGGCAACGACATCAATGGCAACGGCATCAATGGCAACGGCATCGATGGCAACGGCATCGATGACAACGACATCGATGACAACGGCATCGATGACAACGGCATCAATGGCAACGGCATCGATGGCAACGGCATCGATGACAACGGCATCAGTGGCAACGGCATCAGTGGCAACGGCATCAATGGCAACGGCATCAATGGAAACGGCATAAATGGCAACGGCATCAATGGCAACGGCATTAATGACAACAGCATCGATGACAACGGCATCGATGACAACGGCATCGATGGCAACGGCATCGATGGCAACGGGATCGATGACAACGGCATCGATGACAACGGCATCGATGACAACGGCATCGATGACAACGGCATCAGTGGCAACGACATCAATGGTAACGGCATCAATGGCAACGGCATCGATGGCAACGGCATCGATGGCAACAGCATCGATGGCAACGGCATTAATGGCAACGGCATCAATGGCAACGGCATCAATGGTAACGGCATCAATGGTGGCAATGGCATCAACGGTAACAGCTTAAATGGCAATGGTATAAATGGTGACGACGGCGTCAACGGCAACGGCTTTAATGGAAATGGCTTAAATGGTGACAACGGCAACGGCTTAAACGGCAATGGCGTAAATTATGACAACGGCAACGGCTTAAATGGCAATGGTATAAATGGTGACAACGACGTCAACGGCAACGGCTTAAACGGCAACGGCTTAAACGGCAATGGCATAAATGTTGACAATGGCATCAACGGCCTCAACATTGGAAATGGCAACAACGGCAACGGCTTCAATGGCAACGGCATCAACGGCAACGGCTTCGACTTAGATGGTGTAAGTACGGGCCCTGTCTTTGTTGGACCTGGGAATGGATATGTGATAGATGATAGCGGTGTTGTGGGTCCTATTGACGACGACCTACTGAGATACAACCTCTGGGGAGGGTCCTATCCTCACCAGCTGCGGCGGTGGTGATCTAGATATGCTGCAACTCCTCATACCTCTGCGCGGTAGTTCACATGTGTGGTCAGCCTGCATGTGTGCCGTCACACACACACACTCTCTTGTCTTCTGCTTTGCCCATGCCATGTTTTATACATCAGTGGAACCCTCTAAATAAATTCATCAACCCATAATTCCACGAAAGGAGGTATTTAATTACTTCTATAATCTACAAACTGTATAATTCACTCCCCTACCAATTAAATTTTCTACGTTTTCAAATTTGAAGTTCAGTTCTTTGAATTGTAATATCATAGGTACCTACGATGCACTGTGACTGTTTATATGTTTATTGCTGTACTAGGAATTTAAGGGCTTTTAGGGAAAAAAGTATACTGCATTTACAAACATCTGAGCAATCCATAAATTAAAAAACACCCAGTTACTGCCTTTAAAAAAAATAGTATCGAATTACTGTTCATTCGTAAATGTGTCTGGAGGACTCAAGTACAAATAATAGTGAAATTAAATTAGCAAACTTGTAACAGTAAATTAACTTCATCGAAACTTGCCTGTGTTGTGTATACTTTTGTTATAATTACAAAAGATAAAGCCAAATCTTAAGCTGCATTTGAAATTAACTGTTGTAGTGATGAAATACTAAAATTTTAAAAGAATATTTCAAAAATTTTATTTATTTTTTTTGGAAAATACAAAATTAATTTATTATTTGTTTCGTATATGTCAACTTATAATCTACAACATTGTTATGTACTGTAAATTTTTTTCCCAGTTTGATATGTCAGTCGGTTTTAGTGTCATACATAAAACCGTAACATACAAAATTTTACATTTATGAGCCATTGTGCAAAAAAAATTGTTAAAAAAATTACAGTAACGCAAAATGTTATCATGATTTATGTCTAAATTACGGGGAAAAAATTTTTCGGTATAAACATATCAATACAAATTTGACGCTGAAAATTGCTATGGATTGTCCCCTTGTGTCGGGGGTTTTCGAAATTTTTAATTTAAATATTAGTTATTACTTTTAATCTTATATGTTTGTATAATTATTGCAAACAACAAATAAATGAATATGTATTTTTTACTGTTTAAATAGTATGTATATAATTGTTAATACATTTAAAAAATCGTTGCAATATGTCCATCAGTTTGGAAGCTACATAGTCGCAAACATTGCAGTCAAACATATAAGAACCTAACTTTTCGGTCCAGACATAAAGAAAAAAGTGTGTGGGATGAAAGTAATCGTGGTACATGAATTTTGAACCAGGCTGGAGTCTCGCCTTTCTTACTAATTATACTTATAACAACTGTAACAATAAAAAGTCACACCAAATTAAATACAATTTTATACAGTGGAGTAATGAACCGTTTTTCGTCCCAAATGGCCATATTTCCGCCTCGAACCTAGAAGGCAGCTTAATGTGCTTCTCAAAATTAACTAAATATTTGTGTGTGTTTGACCGAGGAATAGAAGTGGAACTTGCGATTTAGTAACGCTTGTCAGGACGAGTTGGAATAACTACATCCGCTATTAATCTCTGTGTTCGTAGTAAGTTTTGAGGATTGAAAATATTGTCTGAAAATTCGTATAAAGTCATCCGCCTGTAGACATTACTCGGGTACCTTGATTTTTGCGGAAATATTTTTGCACCAAATTTATTTCAATGCCACACGTGCGCCTCTGCTGGTTTGTTTTGTTATTATTGGTAGGACTAGGAGTACTTTCCCGAGTCCAGCGACCAACAAGCTAGAATTTGTCCATTACCTGCTACTCATTCAGACAGCAGACAATGAACGAATAGACGAGGCTTCAGTATGTATAGGACATTGGATTCTAGCATGTACGTCATTGAAGTCACGAATTGTTCCTAGCCCTATTTATTGGCTGCGAGTATTTGTGGAAAGAAGTTTTTTATTTGACAGTAACTAATGCGAATGAGTTGGGCCCGTCAGTTTTCGCGAAGAGATTTTTGCCCCACTTTTTTGTTTCAGTGTCTTACGTGTACGCCTGCAGCTCAACTTCATGAATATTTGCAGAGTGTTTTGTGTATAGTTATTATTCATTTGACTGTGCCAATCAGTACACGGATAACTGCCACACATCACGTCTGTTATTTGCGGGTTTAACCTCCACACGCTGGGTGTTACGGCATCCAATCACAGACCTCATAGCAGAGATGCAGGTGCGCACGTAAGGCACTGCAACAAAGTGCTGCAAAAATATTTTCGCAAAAACTACTTGGCCCTAACAATAAGATTTCTATGATTTGCAGTAAGACGCTGAGTCACATAACAGTTAAAACAAACAATATCTGACAATGAGCATAATTGTACATAAGAATGTGACGTAGGCTACTGAAACAAACTGCTGCATAAACATTCTCGGGAAAAGCAGTGTTCCCTAGGTATAACGAGAAACAAGCACGGTTGTATGGATTCACACTTCCAAAATAGGAGCTCTCGCCAATATTTTCTTCACATAACACTTTCCGTTACTCACTTGTTTACACATGAAGAAGCTGTAACAAACATAAAAACCGTTTCTGGGTACTATTAATATTCCACTATACACCTTATGTAGGCCTACAAATTCTCTGTTTTAAAGCCGTAATATTTGTTTTAGAGTATAAATACCAAATTTGTGTTTGAAGAACCAATTTAATGCATGTGTCATTTAACATGTTTGCACTAAATTTGATTTATGCGTTAAATGCAATTTGCAAACAGTAAAATAAACAAAAGATACTTAAGTTTTCTACCACTGTTTACAAATTGCATTTACCAAGTAATGCAAATTTAGGACAGAAATGTCAAATAACACATACATAAAATTGGTTTAAAACATATATTTTTTATTTATACTCTAGAACAAATATAACAGCTTTAAAACAATGAATTTGTACATCAGGTGTATAGTGGAATAATAACCAGTCATTTCACTGCCAGCCTGATTCTCAACATTTATGGTCGCCACTCCTTACCAGAGCAGAACTTAGGCGATGTACGTAAGTAGAAACTGTGAAATATCCCGGTTACAGCCGCCTGCAGGTTAGAATCTAAACTCCTGTGCAAACTCTGATCTCAGTGTAGTTCGTACGTTGGTAGAACCACTGATTTTTGGTAAAATAAATTCCTATCAACTTATCTCAGCACGTTATGTGCAAACCCTTAGATCTGCTTCAAGGTTATTAGCAGTTTGTCTTTGTGCAGATACGTCGCTTATTTGAATGCGCCAATGAGAACAAACGTACTGCGATACACGTGTGTGATGTGAGGGCAGAACTTCAAGATGCTGACAATTTAAAATATCCCATCGCAGACCGCGAAACAAAGCTTTCAAACAAGTTGGTACAAAATTATTTTCAGAAAATCGATGTCTCTATGCATTTGCTTCTGTCCCAGTGAGATCATCAGCGTCGCGGCTCCACAATATACGTTCCTTGATTCACTGCATGTTTGTTGTTCATCTGCATGACGTCACATGGTGTTTTAACAGACCGTTCTCCAGTTGCACAATTAACTGAAACACAAACAACTTTCAAATACACCTGGTCCTTATTACAGCTTGCAGGTAGTCAAACACACGCGACATTATCCTGTCCCAACTTATGACTTCACTCGAAGACACTGCTGACTCAGCTCTTGTTCGCCTCGCGTGTGGTAGTTTCACTTCTGCATGCTCGGCTGTTCTAGGGCTCCGACAGAGCAGTGCCTAGTGAAGGGCTGGTAAAGGGGAGGGGCAGCCGTGATGGGGCAGCGTATCGCGGGCCGCAGTTAATTCCTCATTAGCTGGAGGGACGGCCGACCAAAGAGCTCATTAACGTCGGGAATTAACTTGGGCCGGACGTGTGACGATGCAATGGCAGACTGTTGCCATCCGCCACGCCCCCTCCCCTTCCTCCAACCTTCGTCCCCAGGCACCTGGTGGATAGAGCCTCCACCCATGGCTGCCCGTTTAACCCCATACGTTAGTTTACCTCTCCCAGTTTCACCTTGACTACTTCATACACATAGTAATTGAAAGTTTCAGGCAAAGTAAAAGTACATTTTTGATATAGCTAGTTCTTTTATTTTTTTTTAAATAATAACTTGCCAAGTGTAACCTATGATTAGAATGTAAGTAGAGGCATGGTTACACAGATTTGTCTCAGGTAAACTTGAAAGTTTGCTAGGTTCCAATGTAATACGTATTCCGTTATTCGACTGTTCACATTTACCCGAGCCAATGATGATTCTGCTGCCCCGGTACTGATAGTTTGTTATTTGTCTGTAATCAGTTGAACCGTCTCAAACTATCGACGTGCAATCACATTAGCTCCAACACGCTGGAGCCATTCGGATACTACTTAGAGACTAAATAGGCGCTGTGATTTTTGGTGAAATGAATTATGCAACATATTGTTTCAATGCCTCATGAGCACATCTGCAGTTCTGCTTCGTGGTCTGTGATTGGTTGTTTGTAACTCTCAACATCTTTGATAACTACTCGCTAATGATAGACGTGTATTGTCGCAGTAACCTCATTCTCATTGGCACAGTCGAATAAACTACTTCTCTTCACAAATACACTCTGCCAATAGCCTCAAAGCATAGGTACATACACGAGCGTTATGCAGTGATACATAGAGACCGGAAAAATGTTGCGTGTTCACTGACATGTAAGCTATCTTCCAAGAATATTTGTGAAATAGTGCAGACAGCGGCTGTTTATTAGCTGCTCGCTGACACTGTGAAACTGGCGTGTGTTTAGCTACAGTTTTATTATTGACTCAGCTACTTCCAGGAAGTGTCGAGTAAGACAACGGTCAATTGTGATCGTGAAAGTCATATAGCTGCTGGAACTCTGGCTTGCGCCTGAAAGAAAACGCGAATTTTTCACGTCACTAGTGATACAACATGTCGCATAATTATTTTCCCAAAAAAATCACTAGTTCCAGACTTAAATATTTTCACGATTCTTCACTCTCTCTAGCCATGGTTAGAGATGACGGTTTATTGAGGGACAACTTGACTGTTTGCTGAATTTCAACACACGTACATTTTACCAGACGATTACTGGTTTTAGCTTATATTTGGAGCTGTTACCCTATTTGACAGAGCCAATGAAGAAACCCGCTATTGTAATATTTGATGCCTGCAGGCAGCTATGTTGTATCAGACGTACATCACCCACTCATACATGTTACAAGAAAACACAGTGTTTTCAAGTGTATGTTGGGTAACATTATTATCGCGATATAACATCATCTGTAAATATAACTTAGTACCAAAATTAGTACGTTTAACGTTTCATCGATACGGATATTCGAAATCTTATAACCACGAAGTAAGGTGAGTTTATCCTACATGGAACTCAGCGTAATATGTGGAGGAGTGGCCTGTGTGTGTACATGTATGCCCGGATTATTTTGTTGGTTTAAAGTTAGCTTTCATATTATGTTGTATTTCAACTGGCCCACGTTTTATTCGACAAATCCTGATGAGCTCTGAGCCGATAATAACTAGTAGGGATAGGAAAATTTCGCAAATAAAACAATCCGCATGCTGGAATTCATTGTCCTATACGTGCTCAAGCCCCGTCTATTCGTTCATTGTTTGTTGTTCCACTGAGTAGCAGCTAGTGGACAAATCGTCGGCGCTTGAGTATGCATAGGGCAATGGAGTCTAACAAACAGGTAATTGAATTCGCGATATTTTCCTAGCCCTAATAATGAGATAGCAAATTGCAGGCCAGCGAGGATCACCACAGAGCCGACAACCAGGCAATAGTAGTACTTGGTTCCTGCTACAGTTTACATATATCTTGAAGTCTAGCAAATATCTAGTGAATCTACCAGCTTCCATAACTCGAATATTAACATCAAAGCGTACCTGGTAAACAGTTATCAAAAGTATGTTAACATTACATCTTGTATTGAAATTTACTAAATAAACCCCATAGTGATTAACAGCGGGAAAAATTGACTGCGTGAAACGATTTCTCCACGTAGTTGTTTCAAATGCCTTTCTGGCACCTCTGCAGTTTTGCTTCATTGTTATTGGCAGCGTGTCTTTGTGGAAAGACGTTTCTCATTTGACTGCACCAAATCAGAATAAGGTTAGTGCAGTACCACATGAATGTGATTAACAGTCATAAACAGCCAATCACTGACCACGAAGCAGATGTGCATGTACGACACTGAAACAAGTTGGTCGGAACATATTTTGGCGAAAGTTCTAGGTTCCTAGTATTGATTCACCAGAGTTAGCACTGGTCCAGTTAAATGCGTTGTAAATTTGTTTTTTGTGCTTTTACAAGGAAAATCTTTGGAAACCCAGTTTCTAAAGAAATTCCTTGTAAAACAACAATGCATTGTCCTTGTTGTCCTTGTGAAAAAATTGCAAAGTATATGTTTGTGAAATTACAAGGGATAACATTGCAATCGTAAGGTACGTGTACCGAATATAGCCCGCTTAAGATTCGACAATCATGTGTGACTAAGTCATTACTTATATTACTAATATAAACCATGGATGATGTAGTACAGATATTTATGTGTGGTGTATGTTCATACTGGAGACTAGTGTGTATCTAGGCATTACCACACAATGGCGACTAGTAAGCCATATTGAGAACTGGGTCATATTCGGTACAGGTACTTTATTTGCCATAAGGAAAATTTGAGTTTTAAATGCTCGTTTTATTTAAATATAGGCAGTTAACTTATTTAATACATAATTCGAATTCGAACCCACATCCTCACGCTTAGATACTCCGTATTTAACTCCTAGATCACATTGTCTTCCTTGCGATCTGGTGTTTATTTACTTGTATATATTTAACGTACAGTTTAATGATATCCCCTTTATTAATTTTGAAGCATGCAATCAATATGAAAATTCACTTCATTCCAAAATAACTTTCCAAAAGTTGTGATTTTTGTATAAGTATGCAATATCTGTGAAACTGTGATATTGTCCTGCTACACATTTTTCGGTGGGTTTTACACAAAGAAAATCCATGCAACTTTATAAACAAATAATTTTACAAGGGAAATTTCAGTACATTTATAAAAGTAGGTAAAATTACAAAGAAATGGCTTGTCACTTTTACAAAAAAAAATGTACAGCGCAGCAACTGTCGGTATATACAGTAAGTGGCACAAAAGTGTAGGAGCTATAAGGGTGAAGTGAAGGCTCCGTGGTGCGGGATCCTGATATTAGAGTATGGGGACGACCGTCGAACAAGATGCAATCATAGACCAGTGAGAAATGTCTGTCGAAGATGTTCTCCCTTATATTCTATGAAGACGAGGCAGAGCGAGCCCATGTGACAGCGTTAACGATGTTATCGTCCCCACTATCGAGGGGCAATAAGTTTAATTTTAGCCTGATTCTGGCTAATTAAATGTTTAGCAGATAACTAGACTATAGAGACAGGAACAATGCGTGTGTTCACTGCCGTGTAGGCTAGCCTGCAAGAACATGTGTGTATTCAAGCAGACATTATCTCCTCGCTGGCTGCTCGATGACGCAGTGGTATGGGCCTGCATTTAGTTGCTTCTGTACTACTGGCTAAGCCACTTACAGGAAGTGTCAAATAAGTCACGGGCCAATTGCGAAAGTGGCACGAACTTACAGTTGCTGTGTGAGCCAAAATAAAACACGAATTTTTAAGGTCTCTACTAATCGATCATGTCTCCTGTCGGTTGGGTTTATTGAAAGATATTTATAGTTCTGGACAATATAAAAAAACACATAGGGACAGGAATAATTCGCAAGTTCAATGACATACGTGTTAGAATCCACTATCCTATGCATATTCAAGCCCTGTCTATTCGTTCATTGTCTGTTGTTCCAGTGAGTAGCAGCTAGTGGACAAATGACCGAGGCTCGAGGATAAATAGGACAATGGATTCTAACACGCATGTAGCAGAACTCGCGAAATATTCCTTTCCCTAACAATACACTATTGTTCAACAAAACTTGACGTCATATCACCTACTACATTTGTTAAAAATTTCCGTAAATTCACGGAAATATTTACAGAAAAGTACTGTAATTTTACGGAAGTGGCGTCCGTAATATTTTGTTTACGAAAATTTGTCCGTATTGCCTGTTTACGGAATGTTTCACCGTAACTTACCATAAATTCATGAAAATATGTTTCTACAATTTTAAAACGTATTTTACTGTGTTTCTTAAAAAAGTGGTATTAATAATCACTATGAATCCTGGATGTCAAATACAAAGTTGTCTCTTATAAAGTTGATATCTTACCACTGCATGGAACTCATAAATTGATAAATTGTCACTGTAGTTAAACGGTTAGAGCTTCTGCCTTGGCAATTATAAAGGTCGTGGGTTCGAATCCCAACAACTTAGAAAAATTTTTCAGGTTACTAAATAGTGCGTCGTAATCTCGATAATACATAGCTAATAAGGAAATGTAGTAATTCTAGAAAATGGAGTGCTAGTAGATTACAGAAAGTTACTTTTTTTTTGCGGAAAACGGATTGTCCGTTACTCTACGGATGGTTCCGTTATTAAGAAAAACTCAGTGTCCGTTACTTTACGATGATTTCTGGATAATTTTTTGCCAGTACTTTTAAGTAATTTCACGAAAATGTTTTCTAACAGTGAGTAATCTGATGGAAAAGTACTTAGCGATGTAAGCTAGTTCTCTACCGTGTCCAGACAAGGCTGTATCACGAATCAGCTCACTTAGCGAGACTCCAAGCAGATTTGACAGTGGCCGTTACAACAGCTCTTCGAGCTTAACTATATTATATTTTTAAACGGAGGATATCTGCGAATATTTACACGATCGATAGGGCCACGATTTTGTCACGGAAAGATTTTTGCCCCACTTTGTTTCATTGTGCTACGCGCACATTGGCAGCTTTGCTTCATAGTTACCGGCAGTGTGTCTTTCAACTGACTGCACCAATCAGAATGTAATTTGCGAAGGCAAGCGAGAGTAAAATAATCCAATCACAGACGAAGTAGCAGAGCTGTAGACGTGCATATAACGCATTGAAACCAAACGTAGCAAAAATATTTTCGCCATAAAATCGTGGCTCTAACGATCGATGATGATATCGAGTTTCAAAATTAATATTAAAATACTGTCGGTATCGTCAAGCTAATTACTATTTTTTGTTTTAATTAACCAAACTGAAAAACATTACAAATGCTCAATAAATACTTTTCCGATAAAAATTCCCTACATTCAGCGCAGAACACTTTCCTTTTCATAAACGTGCTATCGATTGTATTATTACTCTGTGATACGACGAGAACACTGCAACTGGTTTTTCATTAATTAATATTAAAAGACTCCCAGTAATAAATGTTGACGCCGTTATAACCAAGGGTGTGCGATAAGGATAGCCACATGATATATACTTAGCTCGTATGGGAATTGTATAAATTGGAGAAACGGTCGATACGGTCAACCATTAGCACGTAAACTGTCGCCGCTTTCACGATGCGGAACGACAACTCTGAAGATTCCTGCGCCGCCGCTCGTAGAGAGGCCGAGGAACGTCGTCAGAAGGAACAAGAAGAAGAGTGGCGGCAAATAGACAAGGAACGAGAAGAAAGGAGACAACAAAAGAGAGAGCAACAACAACGAGACCGGTACTTGATGGAATATGCACTAGCACTGCGTCGCCAGAAACAGAATCGTCCACTGCAGTATCGACGAAAATATGAGAGTCAATCCTTGTAACCTAGTAACTTATATTTATTAAATTGTGTATATGTATTGAATGTGTAAGTATAAAAATTTACGCTAGATTCACGTTTGTTTCATTTCTTAGTGTATCATACCTCAGCGATAAATTCTGAGTCTACATGCTGTAGTTTACTAACATCAAGAAACAGCGCAATAAACAAGAAACTTGTTTTGCTGTCTGATACTCGTCAGCGAATAGTTGTTTCAATAATAGTAACATACTGTAGTGTTTATGTCCAGTGTAATGTAGTACAACCTATATCTAGAGATGATGGCTTATCGCAGGAAAACTTGACTATTCCTGGGTTTCAACGTACATACAGCTTATATCAGAAGATTATTGAATTTCGCTTGAATGTGAAGCTGTTGCTGTATATGACTGAGCCAATAAGAATCCCGATATTGTAATATTTGGTACCTGTCATTGGTCTGCAAACAGCTACGTTGTGTCAGAAGTATATCACCTAATCATACATGTTGCCAGACACTACGGTGTTTTCAAGGGGATGTTGGTACTAAATATTTCCGCGATTACCATCACCTCTATCTACATCCCATTTACACATCTTTGCAACGCTATCGTAGATTTAACGTGACAGAGGTGCAGTGTACGTTACGTGAAGTCAGTCCGACTCGGCAGTTTTGCTGATTGTTGGTAAAGTCGGTGTGATGACACACTGATGGCTTCGGGGCAACAGTGGCTCGAGTTTCGAGCCTTCAACAAGAACTCAGTGTTCTAGAGCCCCGCTGCAAACGAGCCTACAACCAGGGAGTGTGATGGTGACTATTCGAGGTATGTTACGGTGACGTATGTTTGGATCGTCTTTTGAATGGGGCGCCTTCCTATAGGTGATTCGGAATAAAGTGAACACCCAAAACAGCCCTGATTAATTTATATTTTCTGCCAGTTTATATCTTTCCGACGAATGCAAACATAAATATTGCCACGTGATTTTATTTACATAGGGTCGTGCAATGTTTACAACTACATTAAACTGCTCCGATACATTTTTGCTGCAATATACTCATCAAATGCACGGGGGCAGAATATAGTATATAATAAAAATAATTGTAGTTATAAATACCAGCGAGTTAACATCTTATAAAACTGGTTTCTGTCCATAGACTAAATTATACAACACGTATTAACTTATTGCCGTTACGAATCTCGTAAATGCGGGAATATTTTATTTCAATTTGTAACTCAAAACTGCCACTAAAAACAGACATGATACACGTAATTCAAGAATTCAAGTTTCGTTCAGTTCTACTGCCAACAACAACGACGACGCACTTCAGAAACAATAAATAACGTATTTTCTTAACATGTGAAATAAAAAGTACGTTGTTTCTAGGCTGGCAAACGTAAAACATAATATACAGAATACCAATGGCTTCACATCATTTGGCAATGATATTCATAGTAATTCCCAATACTTTTGAATATGTATATACGCACAACGGACATACTTGCAAACATGTCAATCTTAAGAAACTTGCACCTGTTTATTCAAATTTAGTGAAATGGAATGAGGTGGAAAAATTTTTTACTGGTTTTTAACGATTCCATTGTGGCAACCGATAGTACTACTGCACTTTGCATACTCAATCCACGACTATTTGTCAACCAGCTGCTACTCAGTGGAACAACACACAATGAAGGCTTGAGTATGCATAGTACAATGGATTCTAGCCTACAGTTAATTGAATTCGCGACATTTTCCAGTCCCTACATATAGAGTCTGAAAAAATTTATTTTCAGGAAATTGTAAAATATGTTTAGAATAAATACTTGATATATCGACCACCAGCATTGTTTGCACAGGCAACGAACGCCAATATTTCTGCACTTGACATTAAGAGCGTTAGCACGAAACTACTCTAAATTCGATTTTGTACTCTGATATCAAAATCTAAGCAAGAAAATGATAAAGTCACCTATCAATATCTCATAGTTGTAGCGACACGGCGGTAAAACTGTGTGACAGTTTGGCGTCTTGCTCGCAAAAGCGATGTGGCACGAGGTGAGCGTGTCAGCTTAGCCCTTATAGCTACTTCGCTTCTGAGCACCTAAGTGGTATGCTGCCCGGCTATCTTATATTTACAGTATTTTTCCCGGTACACGCGTTGATTGCGAATATTGTACACATAATATTTCAATATTATCAATTCTGGAAATGTCTTAATCTTTTTATACATACCTTGTTATGTTGCTGCGTGTGTTACAAGTAATAAATGTTGTGGCTCGTACTTAATTAAAAATAACCCAGTTATTATCTTCTTATTTAATGCCAATGAGCAGTAGAGATATGAGCCACATATGATACATGGCAGAAGAATTTCATCCTAACAAGGGCGGAATTAGACACTGGCCCACGCTTTGTACAGATATGGTCATGTACATAATTGATGTGCAACTTGTGCACAATGTACAGTACATTGCAACTGAAGAGGATAAAAAGTGTATAAACACCAATTAAAAACCAGGGCTTGGAAAACATTTTCGGCAGTAACGTCTGAAGAAAAGTCTTGTATAAAGCACGCAGCATTATGTGTTACAGGAAACTGGGTTTTTCCCGTCGCGTGGTTAACACGAAAAGAATGGAGGGAATCCGGACATCCGGGTCGAAAGAAACATTTCCATCTGCAGTCTACTTGAGACGAGTGTTGTGCGACTACTACATAGTTAGCACGTTGCTAACTACATCAGATTCTCTGTAAGTGAAGGAGACTCTCGCAAGAGTTTAGCTTCTTTGTCACACTTGTGATTCTAAGAATATTAGTCGAACATTTTAAACCTCATCAAATAAAAAATTCATTACATAAAAAAGTGAACACTGTGTATTGATTAAATTAACATGATTAGTTCAAAATCGTGCTACGAGTATTCAGACACAATTAATAAACCATTTCACGGAGAAAAATTGTTGGTATAGTCAACCACATGTAAGTATGTATAGGGCGAAACAAAATATTTGTTGACCGAACAGTATACGGAAATGTATAATTAGCATAACAAAACAATTTTTTTAAATAAAGAAATCTACCAGACAACCACATGTTTAGTTGATTCAAGTTCTCCTCGCTTGTTTTGCCATATACACATATAACATGTATGGTTGACTGCAACGAAACATTTTTCTCTGTGAACCTGTTCAACACGCCACTGGTTTATATCCGACCAATAACAAACTTACACCAATAGCGGTGGTGAATATGAATACAAAGAACAATGATGCTCCCATCTACCTGCTCATGATCTATAGAAAATATGTGCAATTCGCAAAGAGTAAACATTTTGCGTATTTTTATAAATAATTTATTTGGCATTTATTTGCCGACATATTTTTGTTGTGCTCGGGCCTAGGTAAATTAGGGAAAATTCTCCACACTGTAAATTATTTTTTGTCCTTTTACAAGGAGAATCGTTGGAAACCTAGTTGCCAAAGAAATTCCTTGTAAAACTGTAATGGCTGTCCTTCTTGTAAAGAAATATAATTACAAGGTGTAGCTTTGTGTTTTTACTTGCAATAAAGAAGAAATAACGTTTTAAATACAAATTTTAGATCTTAATTCATTTCGTAAGTAACTTTTTAATGAATACGTTTTTCATGAAATTATTTTGAAAATACGTGGACTTTAGTTTTGAGTACACATTCAGTGTTCAGTTTGGTGATGCGCCTATTTTTTTATTTTTATTTTTAAGCATGCAGTTAATATGAAAATGCAGTTTATTCCAGAAAATTATTTTCCGAAGAATGTGATTTTTCTATTACTGTGTGATTTCTCCTATGATTTTTGTAGACTACACAATTTTTCTAAGTTTTATTTTTACAAAGAAAACCCTTTAACTAAATCAGCAACTAATTTTACAGGGAGCATTTCTGTACGTGTAGAAAAGTTTGTAAAACTACAAAGAAGTGCTTAAGTCGCAATGGAATGTGGAAATGTCATAAATAAAGTGATTTGTCGTGAGAAATGTTTACTGACTGCTTGTATTTACGGGCCTGATTTTTTTATTATGTTATTACATTTTTCGCGAGTTCCGATGTATAACTGGAGCAAAGATATTTCTGATGTACAAATAATGATTGATTTTTGTTTGTAAACAGTAGAACCACGGAAAATTATACTGTGAAGATTATTTTCGCATCATAGATTTCTGTAATTTTTACGCTATTTATTGCTAAAGTATATTAAAGATAAAAAAGTACGGTAAAATTTAGACTTTTATCTAAGCAAGACAATTTTCTTGTGCGTTAAAATATTTTAGCACAAGCTAGAATTCAATAATGTATATTTACAGCTGCAGCTCTCGTTTGGTTACAGGTAGATTACCTGTTTCAACTCAAAATACATGTCAAACACGTTTGAATTTCAGTTTATTATGCATTTTAATCAAAGTTAATCAGGCACGTCTTGAAGTTTACTTCCCGAATATCAAACTTTCAGTGATTTTGGGAACAAATTCCGATTTACCAGTTCTGGGATTAGTATTTTTGTAAAAGTATTTCTAATTAATTGAATTAATGTCGTTACTTCAAGAACTAACTTAAGTCAATAATAAGTCAGTTTATTTGTCTGGCAAATTCTTATGAAACCGTACAGTTTGCAGCGTAAATATTACATTAACCGACTATATTGTGCTGTTAGATGTTGGTTTGGCATGACCACACTTTTTCTCGCAGAAATCCTCAAGAAGACAGATATTTGAGAAATTAGGTATATATTATTTGTTTTATTACTTAAACGAGATATTTGTTTCGACATATATGTGTTTATTTCACCATACACAGCCATTTTTGGTATTTCCAAATATACCAGAGAACAATAAAGAACACCATCTACTTTAGTTTTGTAAATTATTGCAACATGCACACAATCAGTAGACAATTGGAGGTAAAGAAATGTCATGAAATTAATTATTTTTAATGTTGGTAATGGTATAATATTCGAATAATACATAGTTCCTTCCTGTTGTGAATTTTTTTAAATGTCATATGCTGCATCTCAAGGTAATAATAATAATTTTGCAAAACCTTTTGTAAATAAGTGTAACATTTTTGCATATATTTGACGTAGTCAACAGCAATTACAAAATTGTTCTCCAGCGTACTTTGTATATACAAGCTCACGAGGTTACAAAGCGGAGTTGCAAGAAGCTACAGAGTGTGTACAAAGTGTTGGCCTGGTGAGGACCGGATGCAGCCCGGGGGAGAAGGAGGGAAATACTGGCCAATGAGGTGAGCGTATCGGATGCGAAATGAGCGGGCGCAGGCGTGGTATAGACGGCGCTAATGCTATGTGTTTACATCACGGTTGCTAGTCTGCAGGTTACAAGCTTGAGATATTTCCTCTAACAAGACTCACACATGTGTGCCTTCAACCAAGGATAGAACATACTGAGGAATACAGTGTTGTAATATAGTTGCAGGAGCCGAACAACCCACCCTACACTTCCCTGTGCTACCTTACACATTTTACTGCGGCGAAGAATTAATTAGTTCAACCACAGAACTACATATTCCATGTGTTGCATACTTACAAGTGTTTTACGTCACAAGTACTCGTAATTCCTTTTAAATAAGGATGTAAGAAATCTGCGACAAGAGTTTGTAACTACTCATAACACAGTCATAATGATTATAAAATAATAGTGTGCTAAATATTAACCAATACGCATTATTTAAGGGAAATCAAAACCTACGAACTATGGCCAACTGGTCACGTTGTAAACCACGGACCATAATGCATTTTTTACAATACTTCATATAAAAATCTGTATACTCGGAATATTTAGAAGGAAAAAAACAATAACGTTTTTATTTGATGTTCTGCAAAGTAACGTGACGTCGAAGTACTATTGCTTCAAAGTGTTTAGTTGCCTAACAAAAATGGATCGCCCATAAGAAAAGTTAGAACTAAAGTTCTGAGTCAATTGTTTATAGTATATGTAGGGACAGAAAACCTTCGCGAAAATAATATTTCTGCGCCATTTTGTTTCAATGTCTTACGTGTAAATGTGCAGCCCTGCTTAGCCGCCAGTGATTGGCTGTTTTTAAGTATCAGTTTCTTGTGGATCTGCCTGGAAGTCACAGACGTGTGGTGTCGCGGTATGTCAGTTTCGTCTGCTCAGTCATATGAGAGTCGGCTTTGTACAAATACACACTGATAGCTGGAGACAGGGAAAATGCGCGTGTTCACTGCCGTGTAGGCTAGCCTGCAAGAACATGTACATATTCAAGCAGACATTATCTGCTCACTGGCTGCTCGATGACGCAGTGATATGTAGTTACTTCTCTACTATTGGCTAAGTGACTTACAACAAGTGTCAAATATGTCCCGGGCCAAAGTGGCACGAACTTACAGTTGCTGCAATTATAGCTTGGAGCCAAAAGAAAGCGCGATTTTTTCAAGTCTCTACAGATAGGCTACTAACCGTGAAGCATAGCTGCATATGTACACTTAGTGACTAGGACAAGCTAGTCTGTATAGTTATATGTAATTATTTTGAACTAATATATTTTCTCTAAAAGTAACTTTTATTTTTAAGAAGAAAATAATGCCGAAAAATATTTTCAAGAAAAATTTTCCATCACCAAAAATTTTATTTTAAGCATAAGGTGAAAACAAATATTCCTTAATCGCAAGTTGTATATAAACTGTTTTACAATTCATTGAGAAGCAAGGGAAACTAGCTCAAAATGGCTTTCCATGATTGCATTGGGTTCGGCCGTATATTATCATCTAAGTAATGAATTTGTATGAATCTTAGGACTATACTTAAATACTTTATGAATACGAAAAGTGTTTTGTATTTCAATTGAAACGCGTAAGACAAGGGGGTTGGATATGAGTAGCGTACAACATTACTTAAAATTGTTATCCAAGAAACCTTTTTAAAGAAATGTACCAACACAATATATACGTAGTCTATATATTTATATATACATATGTAATAAAACGTCATTATGTGCTCTACAGATTTTTTTTTCGACATGCTATAAATATTTATATATATATTTTTTATCGGTTTACGACGTTTTGTGGGTCAGGAATGTTTTTAATGTAACACATTTTGGATTTAAGTTAGCCTAAGTAAATGCAAATTCATAACTTGTGCAATATATGGACGAACATAAGCAATACTTGGGAAGTTCTTACTACAAAAATTGACGTTTTATAATATGAAATGTAATAATTTTGCACTGAGGTCGTTTTAATGAGCCAAGGTGTTGAGTTGTGCTGTAGCTTGATTTCAATTCAACTTCAATTTTCAAACTGTTTAACGTGTTCACAATAGGCCTACTCATATCTACGTAGATAAAAACATTTCAGATATGACACGCAAGTCTTTCAACATATCACGCCTACTGGAAATACTATTCCCTAGCCATCCAACATGGCTAACAACGATATATTCGCGCAACTATATAAAACACTTTGTTTCTCAGATTAACCCTTTCAGTGGCAACTTTCTTGGAGACAAACTTGCAAAAATGTCGGTCTTAAGAGACTTGAACCTATTTATTAAACTTTAGTGAAAGAGAATGAGGTGGGAAATTTTTACTGGCATTTAACGGTTCCATTGTGGTAACCGATAGTACTACTGCACTATGCATACTCGAGCCACGACTATTTGTCAACTAGCTGCTACTCAGTGGAGCAACGCACAATGAACGAATAAACGAGGCTTGAGTATGCATAGGACAATGGATTCTAGCCTAGAGGTCATTGAATTCGCGACATTGCCCAGTCCCTACACATAGAGTCTAAAAAAATTTATTTTCAGGAAAATGTAAAATATGTTTAGAATAAATGCTTGATATATCGACCACCAGCATTGTTTGCACAGGCAACGAACGCCAATATTTCTGCTCTTGGCATTAAGAGGGTTAGCACGAAACTATTCTAAATTCGATTTTGTACTCTGGTATCAAAATGTAAGCAAGAAAATGATAAAGTCACCTACCAATGTCTCATAGTTGTAGCGTCACGGTGGTAAAACTGTGTGACAGTTTGGCGTCTTGCTCGCAAAAGCGATGTGGCACGAGGTGAGCGTGTCAGCTTAGCCCTTATAGCTACTTCGCTTCTGAGCCCCTAAGTGGTATGCTGCCCGGCTATCTTATATTTACAGTATTTTCCCCGGTACACGTATTGCTGAAGGCATATCAACATATTTGGCATTTCCTTTTTAAAATGTTGACTTACTATGCATATTTACATTGTTTTGTTAGGTAGTAAATTAGTTCCATATACCATTTATGTTAAAATAAAAAAAAATTGTGTTAGTTTTTTACCAATTTATGTTAACAATTTAAAAGTGTGTAGTAGACCTACATTTAGGGAATGAAATGTCACAAATGTTGGTACGACACTTCTGGAATGCTTGTAGTGGAGAATATACCGTAAATTAAAGATGGCCGCACCAACGTCCTTCAACACTCGTAACAGCCACATATAGATGGCAGCCTTAAACTTTTGATTGGAACTGTACGCAAGGAGTTAGTGCAGTAATGTTGCTAATCAAACCACATCTGAGGCTGGACAAGCCCAGAGAGGGCAAGATAGTATGTATGTAATAGAGAGTTAGGAACATGAAACACTCAGGAAGCCAAGGTATGAAAACCGCACAATCCTCGCGCCTAGATCACGTTTCCAATCAGACCGTGGGCGGGCGAGGCGAGATTACAGGCAGCTATGCCATGGGCCCCTTCACCGCCGACCAATCAGGGCGCGCAGTGACACTTTGACCTGCTTCACAGCCCCTCCAATCACACCGCGCCGCACTCCGCAACCCATTCTTTTATTTATCGTGTAAAAGAAATGATTGTTTCGGTCCGCTAACGTGGAAGTAAAATGCTTCCTCCCTCTTGCCCACACACACACACGCACGCACGGGCGGGATAAATCACTCACGGAATCTCTGTGCCTAGTAATTTGAAACCTTCT
Organism: Medauroidea extradentata; assembly: GCA_003012365.1. Classification (NCBI taxonomy): domain Eukaryota; kingdom Metazoa; phylum Arthropoda; class Insecta; order Phasmatodea; family Phasmatidae; genus Medauroidea; species Medauroidea extradentata. Next base: position 31,732 of record PNEQ01054807.1, read on the forward strand.
CCCGGCCCATGTTGATTGAATCTCTGCACTCTCGCGGTCCTGTGCTGCGGTGTAGTATATACTTGCAGGCGCTCGGCCCTGGCTTCTAAAGTAATTAATTATTAGACGCGGCTAGTTTCATGCTCGTCATTGGTCGCTTACTGAAATTGCTCTCTGGAGGGCCACGATAAACAGTCTCCATAACTCGGCTGGCAACGAGGCTTGTAATGCGAGCAGGTTTACGCCGTGAGACCGTATATCTCCAGTCGACACGCTGATCCGACTCGCTGGCAGGCGTGACAACATTATCCCAATACGTGCACAGTTCGCGTTATAATTACGTGACAGGTGAGAGAAGTTCTCAAGTGAAGACAGACGCCAGTTGAATATAGAGGCGTTCAGGCAAGTGTTGGACGAGTGATTGTCGACCTTATAGTCAGCTGTCGGTCACGGTCCTTGTAGTCCAATACCACGCTAACAGTTAGTTTGTTATTATTGCTCGAGTCAAAAGCCAAAGTATTGAACTATAACTTCCAGGATGTAGTTTTATGCTTTGTCTTCAGTACGGTGGGTGCGAAATGCCCTAAACATTACATTTCCCTTACTATTATTTTAATCTCTACTGACATACGACAAGACTAAAGTAAAAAGTTGAGTCTACACATAACATATATGTTGGCCTTTCCCGGATAGAATCTATGTTTCCAGAACAGTTATTTACTAACATATGGTTATACGCTTGAATATTAGTCTTACAGAAAACATCTTCTCGTGCGATTTCATTCGGATGACAGTTCATCAGAATACTTTTACGCTGTAAAAAACTTTCTAAACTGCTTAGGAAGTTATTAACTTAAATGCAGTATGGGGGCAGTTACCATACTCCCGCCTTGTAAATATGCAAACTGTTACACATGTTACAATACAAGTCTGGCAAGTTCAGTATACATTCGTATGTTTTATTATATTAAAGAGGTTAGGATTGAAGGTGTCAAATTTCTTGTACCTTTCACGCCAACCTCTAAGTTTACGAAAATCTGTAAACCGTGTCGTAAGGTGGTTGCTGAAATCTGCAACCTGCCCTCACCTGAAGAGATCCAAGAAGATCGAAACACGAGTACGTCATTCTTATCCTTGGACGGACCTTACGGTTTAGGATACGAATTGGGATTTCCAATTGCTATATTCCCACCGTAGCGGGTGGAGTATCATGAAAGGTACAAGAAATATGACACCTTCGATTACATACCGCCAAGAAACACAGTTTAACGAGGTTAGGATTGCTACCATGGATGTCTGGGAACAATTATAGGCCTACCATACATACTTTCTTAGCGCTTCTATATGCACTTGTGGCAAATATACAAACTATTTTTAGAGTGTAGTCAATAAGAAACCTACAAGAAAATATGAAGTAAACCTTATCCTACCAAAACAGCGGACAAACTGTCGGCTCCCAGCAGCCAATAGACACAGAGCACGTGCTTGGATGGGATTGCATATTACATCAAAGTCTAGCTTGAGAGTCGTCAGAGTCGCGAAGTCGTGCAGTCTACCAATTACTAGTGACAGGGTCCAACCCGTGGATGTAGCCTGTAAAGATTTACAAATTTAGAATATTGATGCATTGACGTTTTAAGAAACATTGACTGTTGAACTCCGATGTAAGCTGCAGTTAATTAAATAACTGCAGTGTATTTGGTGAACATAGGCCTGCAAAGCCCAGCCTGGAGAACAAAACAATCGCGAAATAGTAGCGTTAATTATCCCTAGCAGTTTAATGAAAACACGGAAATCCCGCGAATTCGTTTGAGAAAACGTTAAGACTCCAACCTCTCGTACAAGTAAGATACTTCCAATATGAGGTCAGAGCTACGCATTCCTATTTTGGGTGAAACTATTTCTGCAGCAGTTTGTTTCAGTGGCTCATGTCCACGTCTGTACCTCTGCTTCGTGGTCTGTGATTGGCTGCTGTAAGCGCGTTCACGCGGTAAAAACGCATAATTTTATATTTTTACGACACAGTAATAGTTTTATAGACGGTACTTGTGATAACAGTTTCCACTTGCGACACTTTATCTCTCATAGTTTCCCCATAGCGGCATGTCAAAGTCAACATTTGCAAGTTATATGAATATGCTAATAACAAAAACCAACTGATTTATTACGCGAATGAAAAAAATTACACTGAATTTCGATAGCGTGGGTTATATGCTAAGAGATTATCTGTCTCACAAGGCAATAACATTGTATTTTTAAAAAATTCTAAAAATAACGATAATTTTCTTTATTTATGAACATTAAAAAAAAATACAAATTGACTTTGTAGTGTACTTTTAAAACTTTCAGCACATGGCCCGTAATATTTAGTTTCAGTGGAAATTATGTAGTTCAGTGAAACCTTAACATTTACTGCAAGTTACAGACTGCCGTATCGAAGAAACCTAATTCTGATTGGCACAACCAAAAGAGAAACGTGTCTTCCCGCAAAGACACGCTGCTAATAACAACGGAGCAAAACTTCAGAGATGTACGTATGACATTGAAACAAGTTGGTGCAAGATTCGTTGCATTAAAAATCAATTGCTCTAAACATGGAGCAAGCTACAACAGAGACATACTACATACATGCATGCATACATACGTACATACATATAATCATTAGAGAGTACCTGGACAACGGCAACTTGTGTAAACAAACCTCGCCTGGAAGAGAGCATGTGAGGTCATGCTGGGAGGCGAGCGCGCGGACCACTACATACCACAACGTGTAGGGGGTTGTAAGGCTTGGCAGGGGGGGGGTGTAGCGGACCGTGTCCAGCCTGAGTGACAGCTCGTGTCCCGCAGAGCACACATTGTTTGACCTGTGACCCCGGCATTGTCCAGGGCAGATGGCGATCCTGTGTCGACCGCCCCAGTAGCCGCCCACACAAAACACTTCCCAGGACCGCGCGAGGCCGTGTTAGGGTTCTGGTGTGGGGGAGGAGGGGGGTTGTTGTTTGTAGCGGGTAGCCATGTTGAAAACAAACACAGCCTAGCGGGCCACCAGCATAGACTAGCAACATACACTTCGCACTCCTGAGAAAAATATGGTTTTAGGAACACTACTACATTCCGTTTAAAATTTCATGATTGTTAAAATAAAGTAAACCTCAGAAAAACTCCGTAATTAGTAATGGAAGTTACGTATCCATACACAGTATGAGCAGGCACACTGGACAATTGCGGGAAAAGTTCACACGTTTCACTGTTAACATATTACAGTTTATTGGAGACTATGTTAAATATTTTCGCTATTTTACAGTGTCTCTAAGTATGAGTAACAATTGGAAACATTCACGGGCTTACCTACCTGTGGCTAACCTACAAGAGTATATGCTTACTGAAGCAGACAACAGCTGTTCATTGGCTGCTCACTGTCACAGTGATAACACACTAGTGGGCCCTCATTTAGTTTGCTTATTTTTTAATTGGATACGCGCCCTCTAGCCTTGTGTAAAAAAAATGCGAATTTCTTAGGTGCCTAAGTATGAGGCACTTTGATTCATCTTTAGGGACCTCAAAAATTCGCGTTTTCTTTTGGACACAAGTTAGCATTTTAAACAACTATAAAATTGTGTCACTTTCTCAACTGGCTTTTACTTTATTTAACTCCTCCCGAGAGCGTTGAGCCAATCATATAGAAGTAAGTAAATGGAGGCCAAAACGTTGTTTGACAGTGTCAGCGAGTAGCTGTTGTTTGCTTGTGTTCACATATATTCTTGCAGCCTGCCTACAAGTCAGGGAACCAGCGAATATTTCAAGTCTCTATTCATATTGTACATAGAGTACATATTAAATAATGCTACTATACAAGTCTGGTAACATAGTGTACAATTGACTGTTTTATAAAAATATATAGAAGCTATACCATTAAGTATGGGAAACAATTTTACCATACCTAGTTCATTAATACTCATATACGCCGGTACCTATGGAAAGTTTACGAATAATTGTTTTTCAAAGTGTGGCTGCTACCAATCAGACCAACGAGCTATATAGTAAACATATAGGAGCGGAAACAGCAATCTCCAAGGCTCTGAGGCGAAGCTCAATTAAACGTGGTATTTTGACTCTAGATAAAATGGCGGACTCTTATTTCCGGTCGAGAGACGAGAGCGATTATGCTAATTTAAACATTATTACAGTATAATATATTACAATAATTATTGGCATTTTTTTCCTGTGTTTAGCGGGAATATAGTGGAGCTATGAAGTAACGGATTTTATGCGAACATATGACGGATTTTCAACATAATGTTGGCCACACTGCTGTTCGCCATGATTTCTTGGGTCAAAACAGCCGTTAATTGGGCTTCACTTTGGAAGCGTTTCTGCCCCTCTATGTCAACTATATAGCTCGTTGATTCAGACATAGGCCCTAGCTATAGCGATGAACTTTTCGCGAAAATAATTTTGTCCCAGTTTTTTTCAGTACCTTACGTACGCGTCTGTAGTTTTGCTACGTGTTCAGGGATTGGATGCTGTAACTGTCACGTGTCTTGGGGTCCAGCCAGCGAATCACAGGCGTGTGGTGATGCAGTGTCATTGTTCTGATTGGTGCAGTCAAATCAGAGACGTCACTTCACACAGACACGCTGCCAATAACCATGAAGCACCGCTGAAGATGAGCACGTGAGGCACTGAAACAAACTGGGACAATATTCTTATCGCGTGAAGTACATAGCCCTGAACATAGTTAAATGCAGATCATAATGACCACGTATTATTTTGTAATGGAAGACGGTGTTACACATCCATGCTTTCTACTGAACATAACGTTATTATTACAGACAAGTCACCATAATTTCTTCTTTTTTTTACACACATCGTTTGTTTTTGCAATTAACAATTTTGTTTCGTGGGGACCTACTACAAAGTAACTTTGCCGTAAAGAAAATTATGTAGTAACTACCAATAAGCAAGTCATAGCTACATTTGCAAAAATATTTGCATTATACCGAAAATATAACATTTAAGTTAATTTCATTACTATATAAACTGTAAACGTTTACCTATTTTAAATATTAAATGTTAGTTCTATGCTCTAAAACCATTTTATGCCACAGGGAAATGTTTGTTGTTGCGAATAAAATTTTTGTTTATAAATTTAAAAAAATTAAAAACAAAAACTGTATTAATGTTAATATAGCTTATTTGAAATCGTTATGGTGAGGCTAGTTACGGTATTTTCATCACTAACTTTTTGTTGAAAAGAATATTATCTGTGCTAAAACGAACCTGTTAAGAAACATAATTTTTTTTATAATTTTTGTGTGATTTAATACTATGCATCTATAGCCTACCGCAAGCTTAATATTCTCAAAGAAAATTATTTATTTGTTGTAAAGAAAACGTTTTCACTGTGTAACTCTCAGGCTTATAAACCTAATTGAAACTACTTTATCGTGTTGTGCGCGGTAATAACATGATGTGACATTTGAGGCAATTTTATGCTCCCGGTTTCTGCAAATAACGACTTTCAAAACGCTGTATTTAGAAATTATTAGGCAACAATTAACTACTGTCATGTGGTACTTTTCATAATCTGATGTAGATAACAATACAACGAATTTGTGAACTATTGCCTCTAAAGTTTACAGAAACGGCAACAAACAATTATGTTACTATTAAAATAGTTCAGTAATAGTCTTCGTGATAATGTCAGGTAATTTACTTTTATATAAGACATGCTTTATGCTGAGAAATTCTCTTCATTTTTTCCTGTAAGACAGGGTTTATGTATCATTACGTAATAAATCCTCAGAGTAATTTTTTACTTTTCTGCGAATTATAGGTTTTTACTTAGTGTGATCTAATTACAGTTTTAGGCTGTATACTCTACTACACTGTTGTTTTACTCATTAACGTCATGTTTGTAATTGTATATTTGTACCAGATATTTTTTTCTAATTTTAGACATAAATTGTAACTTTTATCTCGTAGTTTATCTGAAATGACTCGTTAACGTTAAAATTTGCACGCCACTGAAACCAATTGGCATACTAAACTGAAAATATTTACAGTAAATAACGATGTTTTAAATTACGTCTCCTGAGAAAAAGCAAAAAAAAAAATTATAATGAAAAAAACTGCTAAAATTTGAAATTAAAATAAAAATGAGAACTTTTTTAAATAACACAAAAATATTTAATTTAATTTGTTCCTCTATAGAAGAGATTGTAGCCTACAATACCACTATTCACTGGAAAATTTTTCAGTTTGGTTTGTTAGTTGGTATTAGTGGCGTGCATAAAACCGCAAAATGCTACTTTTGATTAATACTAGTCATTACGCAAATACTAACAGAGATTAAAATGTTTCATGGCAGCAACATTTTGTCACAATTTATGTCTAAAACAAGAAAACATTTCTGGCTCAAATATAAAAATTTTAAAATGACTGGAAAATTTATGTAGCCACGCCCGTAAATCTTCATGTCGAAATAATTTTGTAATTGTTTTTACAGAAGTCTATTTTGCCGTCTTTAACTAAGTCGAGTGAGAACACTGACTGCAAGTTAAGGGCGCGGTCACCTCAGTTTTCAACATCTTTATTTATTTTTATATTTGTAACAGAATTTTTTTCTTATTTTATTCATAAATTGTGATTAAATCTTCATCTTAGGAAACTTTTATATCTCTCACAGTTTTTGCGTAATGAGTCGTAAACGTCAAAATTTGGACTTTACGGTTTCAAGTACGCCACTAAAACCAACTGACATACCAAACTGAAAAAATTTACACTATATAACAATGTTTTAGGCTATGATTTGACATATATAAAAACAAAAAAATTAATTTAATTTTTTTTTGTATTTTTAAAAAATTGTTGATATTTTTTATTTTCATTTCAAAATTCAGCATTTTTTATTACACACAAAACTATTTTATTTTTTGTTTTTATATATGTCAAATCATAGCCTACAACATTGTCATACACTGTGAATTTTGTTAGTTTGGTATGTCAGTTGGTTTTAGTGGCGTACTTAAAACCGTAAAGTGCATATTTTGACGTTTACGACTCATTACGCAAAAACTATGAGAGATACAAAAGTTTCCTAAGAGGAAGATTTAATCACAATTTATGTATAAAATAAGAATATAAATATCTGTTACAAATATAAAATAAATAAAGACGTTGAAAACTGAGGTGAACCACGCCCTTAAACTCCGTGGCTGCGAGGTAAGAAGGTAAAGTCTGCCTAGGACAGCTGTTACCTGGGCGCAGAGCGGCCACCGGCGAAGACAGCTTGAAGGCAGGCGAAGACAAGAATGGGAAGATGGCACGCAGCAAATTACCAGGATGACTGTGCGTGGAAGATATAACCACAGAGGATGTAGTGTGGAGTGTGGATCAGGAAGGAATAGTTCCGCAGGTACAGACAACAGGCAGTGCCGAAATTTCACACATTCTTGCTGGGCGGCTCCCAGAGGGTGGTGAGCGAGTCGCTGCGAGGGTTGGAAGGGGGTGGGTGAGGAGGGGATGTGGCATTGTGTGGCGGAGTCTGTTACGTCCGATGCCGCGCGGAATATGGCTTGATTCGTCACGGCCGAGGCCAGCCTCCCTGCAGGGCGACAACTAATAGCATTTACACCCTTCCACAAAGACACCGACCAGGGGGATGCCAACCCTGGCGGGGAGGTGGTGAGGGGAACCTCCCCCTCAGACATCATGTAAATACATTTATTTTCTAATAACACAGGCGAGCTAATATTGTCGCTCTCCCCCCATGTAAACTGCGGCATAATGATAATGTACAGCCTCTAGATATACTACCCCGCGGCTCGGTCCATTGAGGGGTGGATGTGTGCTAGGAGGTGTGGGGAGGGGGGAACAAACGACCCCCGCTCGGCAGCCCATGACCACGGCGGCTGAAGCTTTTAGAAGCAGTGCCTACAACCCCTGTATTGTGTCCTCCATCTTGCACGCTCCGCTGCTCAGATTGTGGCCAGGACTGGGGGGTTGTAATGCACGCCAGGGGGCTGTGATATGTGGGGCGTGAATTACAACCCACGAGGGTGGGTAACCTCACAAACATATCCTCGCCTGGCGGACGACGCACCTGGTCCCAGCCTCGTGACTCTGTCGTGATATATGGCGCGCGGGTTATTTTCGCGACGCAATTTGTCAGCACTGCGACATCCAGCGATCCATTCATTCAGTCTCATCCTTTCGTGACGTAATTATCGTCGCTTCTGCTGTGAGTTCAGTCATCTTGGACCTTCCTACAGCAGAGCGTTGCCGCATGGCGAATCACCCAGGCAACAATGTTGATTTATTTATAAGTATTGTTGTGACTGATGATTATTTTGATAATAGCCGTCTACCTGTAGCTGATCCCCAAAAAGGAAACCATGCAGGATAATACATACATTCTGATAGCACTCCTGACCAACGAAGCTGCAGAGGGGCTTATTATAATAATACTGATAACGAGAGGATCCAGGAAGTAGCAAACCAAAACTTCGAGCATAATATAATTACTTCAAGACCAAATAAAGAAACATTTCCAAAACAAATCTCACTATTGTTCAAATGAAACTCACGAGCAATTTTTTAAAGACACCAAACTCTTGGAATTATGTATGAAAAATACAAATAGATAGTGAAAATCCCGTCAGCTTGTCAAAATATAAAGCTACTACCGACTACTACTTCAACATCTGAAAAAAGGTTCTGAAAAAGAATACTTGTAGTCGTTGGTGATTCTCTCAATGCAAAAATGTATTCGAAATTTGAATAAGCACAGAAATAATCATTACGTTTAGAACATAAAATCTTTTACTGACAGCAAGGGACGCTCAAACGAAGATCAAGTTATGCAGATATGAAAAGGGCTAGATAAGTTGAAGGATTTGAAATGACTGTTTTTGATCTTGAGAAACATTGCCTTTGCCAATGTTCAAACACATATTATGTTTTGTAAACACCAGTTTTTGGTTTGCATCTGTGTAATTCACTATTGAAAAACTGTTTGGGCCAGACCGTAGAGCGAGGTGCCCAAGAAAGTTCATGTCTCAAGGAATGTACTGAGAACTATGTTAAGGAAGGCATTACTAAGCAAGTATTGTGAGCATATTCTTGTGGTGGTCAAAACGGGAACACAAAAATCACCTTGACGTCGAAGGCTGTTTGGAGCATCATCCTTTTCTTACTACAGTTAATTTAAGGTCCCTCATTCCAAGGAGTAAATTTCTGCTGAACGCTGCTGAGTTGAGTGATTTTGAATAAGCTCTGGTCATGCAGTAACTCGCGTACCTTCCAGAAGACTACATGAATGTTTTGAGGACATGCAGAGATAAATGTTTTGTAGTAAAATGATTTAGACAAGTGATTGCACTGCACGTTCCAAAACGAAGAAGAACGTTGTTAACTGGAAGGTTCATAGTACAGGGAATAAAAACACCGGGAAATACCTAAGATATAGAACTCTTATGACATATTTGTATCTGTGGCCTCAAAAGACAGAAATCTATATGCAGAAGTTTAAAGATATGAAATCCGTGTTGCACTTGATGTCCAGTGATGCCAAACACTTTTATCGTTAGTTTAATTCAGATGAACACATTGTTGATTATAATATTGAAAGGTTGATGTAGCTTATTTAGAAGATGACGTCGATGTCTATGTGAAAACACAGAATATTTAATGCTGGTTTCACCAACCTCTGTTAAGCATTAATCATTTGTTAGAGAGGATTAACAGAAGATTCAACGGGTCTTCTGTTAATCCTCTTTAACAAATGTTAAATGCTGAACAGGGCCTCAGTATAACAGGACATCATATTTAAGAAACTATGACTATTCTTTTTGTATACTAAGTATCAAATAAAATACTGAGTATTCTGCATAACATAACACCGGAGTGGAATTTATCTCTGCAGTCAATTGTAATTGTGAAAGGAAAATACAGATAACTCAAATCCTTACATACGTGTCCGTTAGTGTACGAACGTTACATTCTGTCCAAAATTAAATTTAGGGTTGTGTGATGCTAAACGCACCAATTTTCTCAGTAATCAGTGCTGGCCCAAGTCCATTTATTGACAAATTAAACTTTTTAACGCTTTCGTATTGTATTTCTAGACAAATGGCTTCCATCATTTTGTAAAAAATAACTTTAACATAAATGTTATGATTTAGAGGTTTGAAATTTTCATCGAAATCTCGGTTCGTATGTATCAATTTTGCTCACCGCGCGCTGTCCAAGTCTGTCACAGTGTTTAACAGATAAAGCACCTCTTCCTTATGTCCATACTAATAAGATTTCAGGATAGTACTAAGACTAAATCTAAAATTTCCCAATCGGGATCTCACGTTATCAAAAAGTTGTAAACAAGAAAGATATAACAGTGCAATGTGTTTTACAGCAACAAAACAAGCGCAGAAGTAATCGTCGGTATCAACTTAATGTCTCAAGTAATCGAAAACGTGCGAGGCAACATCATAGAACCTAGGGTAAATAATAATTATTGTAATGCACATGAACGATATTTGTGTTACAATAATGTACAAGATATTGTGAATGTGATAGTCCCAAGTAAGTAAAGTATTAAAGATTGTCAAATTTTTAATCAATCCAAACACACACACATATGTACAGTACGCATGTTTATGTATAATTTCCTATAATTATTTTTAATAGAGAGAGTAATATGCTAAACAAGTGTGTCGTATCTACAAAGGATTTTTTAGTCGTTCTATATTGACTTTTAAATATCCTGGAAAAGTCTATTGACGATTTCCGCGCCACCAACTTTAGGTGTCATGATTTTAAGCTAGAAGTGGTTAACTTTAAATCATGTGTACATAGCTCAAAAAATTAGATATAAATGAATTATTTTCCAAAAATATTTGATAGTGGACGTATTTTTCATTTGTTTCTGTGACAACGTTAAAGAGAGAAATTGTGGATTTGACGGGGGCGGGCTATAGTTTAATAGTTTCAATTTTTTTATTTGTATGATACATGGTTTATTTTGTAAACATACATTGTGACTATTTTTCTTTGCAATGAATTTTTTTTTGCTTTCGTTATTTTTGTATAATGGCATGTTAACGTCCAAATTTGCTTAAAACAAGAAACAGACTTACCGAAATGAAATAATTCACAATTAAGAACAGCGACACAGGCTACGGTAAGATATATCAAAACAATGAATGTATATTTATTGTATTCTTAAAAGATTTCATACATTTAACTATTTTTTAATTTTTAATTCAGTATTTCATTTAAAATACAAAAAAAAATGTGCCGTTTTTAATGCATATCTTGGAGTTTTTCATTGCGAATTACGTAATTTCTGTAAGTTTTATTCCTTAGTCTATGATCGTTTGATGCAAATTTGGACTTTGACATACCATTAAATAATACCTTTGAAAGCTGAAAAATTTTCATTACAGTAAAAGATAGTCATAACATATGTTCACAAAACAAACTATGCCTCGTACTAATTTAAACATAACTAAAACAATTATGACTTTTTTCGGTGAATTTTCCCTTTCTTAAGAGAGCGTGGTACACACCGGTAATTTAACGCTAAAATAATTAATCTATAATTGTAGGTTTCTTGAAGCAAATTTGCGAAAATTAAACAATAGCAATCCTAGACAAAGGGTTTAGCAAACGTTTTAAACAAAATTGTTTCCAGTATTACTAACTTCTGTGGCCCAGTCTCTGACGGGATAACGTGTAATGAAGTAGTAATTATGTATAAATATGTACTCATGAAGTTGGCAAATACTATTATCTAGGATTGTCGTTAAGTATTTTATCCATGTTGGCTTCGAAAAAGGCGCAGAAACCAATTGATATTTCCAGCGTTTATTTGTCTACCACGCAATACTTAAACGACGTGCTTTACGAAGTCAGTAAATAAACTTTAAAATGTCTACTAAGCGTTTTTAGCTTTATACCCTCTTTAAAAAAAATGGGAGCATTGCTGAGAGTTTTTTTTTTTTTGTTTGTGGGTAGTGTTGGGTCGAGGGAGGTGAGCGTATGAGCGTATCGGACCGCGAACTGCTAGCTCGCCACATGTGCGACAAATCCCAGCGGCTGTGACTATATATATGACTATATAAGCGAGGGGAGGGTTCATCACCGCACACATATCACAGCAATAAAACAATTGTCGTGATGGCGCACTGGGAGAAGATAGGGGGTGTGTGGGGGTGAGAGCAGGCCAAGTGTAATTTAATACAGTGGAGAGGGCAACATCATCAAAAACCCCTGGGCGTGTGCGAGGGGTTGATCCTGGGGGTGGGTAGGATGTGTGTGGCTGAAATAAAACCTCCCCCATCACCACTGTGTTATCGAGAGCTCGTGTGTGTAGGGGGAGGGGGTTTGAATCCCCGCACTTTACTGCCAGACATAAAGATTGCATTAGTCTGGCCCGGTCGCGCCCTGCGCTGCAGTTCCACTAGGTTAAACACTTCCCCTACCCTCCCCCTACCCTCACACACACAGCACTATGATACCGTACATGTACTGGCTTCGACCCGACACCACACGAGCTTCTGGATCGCGCTGTTCGGAAACATTCGGCAGCATTCGTTCGTCCTCGGCGATTAAGCGTAAGGGCACCGGCACATACCTTCTTTTTTATTGCTGTTTCCTGACCTAAGAAAACCATTCTTAGATTTAGTGGACAAGATTTCTGACACTGAACTTATCCAAAATAACTTAAACCAAGCTAAACATTAAATATCCTAACTTAAACTAACCAAACTAACTGTAACAGAGAACCGTGATAAAAAGAGTTGGGGGAGGGGGAAGATGTCTGGCTTAGTCACCGAGGATGAGCAAATGTCTCCGAGTATTTCCGAGGAGCAAGAAAGTCAACGAGCACTGTTAAAAATTTCCGTAAATTCACGGGAATATTTACAGTAAAGTACTGTAATTTTACGGAAGTGGCTTTGTTTACGGAAATTTGTCAGTGTTGTCACTTTACAGATGTTTGACCATAATTTTCCATAAATTCTTGGAATTAAGTTTCTACAATTTTAAAGCGGGTATTTTCTGTGGTTATTTTTTAAAATGTGGTATTAACGATCACTATGACTGCTAGAGTTAATGTGCACGCACAGTAGTACTAAGTGAAAGTAAGACAAGACAAGCTAAGGTAATAGAAGCTAAATGCTGCTTCCTGGTTGTCCACACTTTGCCGAGAAGAGAAGAGATGCGGAGAGATGAGCAATACAGCCAAGGACTCGTATCGCGCGTGGACAAAGAACCTAACAGCCCAGTAAGTGACCGAAGAGTTCCGAGGAAGCCACACACGTATATATTCTCCTCGCTTCATCACAGCTGAAAAAAATCGCACTTGTTCTCTGTGTTTCGCGCTAGAGTGTATGCACCTTTTAAGTTATTTATTTCCATAGAACAATATATTTGTCTTATAATGATAGTAATGAAGTTCTGTGAACTTAGGATTACAAATACTAATGTTGTCTCTTATAAAGTTGATATCTTACAACTGCATGGAACTCGCTTACTCGTAAGTTGTTACTGTGGTGCAGAGGTTAAAGCCTCTGCTCAGTCATCGTAAGGTCGTGGGTTCGAATCCCAGCATTCTCGAAAAAAATTCAGGATACTAAATAGTGTGTCACGATCTCGAGAAGACATAGGAAATCAGAATACGTCGTAATTCTAGAAAATCGGATACCAGTGATTTATAGAAATTTTTTTTTTTTTTTGCGGAAAACGGATTCTCCGTAATTTTACAGAGGATTTAGTTATCAAGAAAAACTGAGTGTCCGTTGTTTTACTAAGATTTCTGGATAGTATTTTTGCGTGTACTTTTCCGTAATTTCTTGGAAATGTTTTGTAACAGTGTGCCCGCGGCACTTATCTGACGACGTCAGATGTATTCTGCCGCATTTACTCTGCTCAGACATGTTTGTGCCCGTCACGTCCTTGACTGAAACACACAATCCTCACGTCACGCCTGTCACAACTTGATAATTGAAAACGGAGAACCATACTTGGAGACAGTGTAAGAAATCTTTAGTAGAAGGCCGTGGCCTTAGATATGGCAACACTGTCAGGAAGGGTCATTTTAACACTTATTTTAGCTCTCCAAAGACAATGACTCTACATGATTCGCTGATATGTATGGCACAATAACGAATCAGGTAGAGTCATTGTCTTTGGCGAGCTAAGAGAAGTGTTAAAATGACCCTTCCTGACAGTGTTGCCATATCTAAGGCCATGGTCTTCTACTAAAGACGGCTATGGTACTTGCACCTAGTCTCTGTACAGATACGTCCCTCACCTGATTGCACCAATCATAACAAAGCTGTTGAGACACCACATGTCTGTGATTTGTCAGTTGAACCACGAGACGTGGAAGAGTTACAATGTCCAATCACAGACCGTGTAGCGAAGCTGCAGATGTGTACGTAAGTCATTTAAGATTGAGTGATAGTCACCATTTTAAATTTTTGTATTTCGTGCTACAACGTTTCTTCTGGCTAAATTCATAGAACTTTAACTTAACTACCTTATCTGCAGGATAGAATATATATTGATAGCATTTTAGACACCATAAACCTTTATTTTCCGAGTTGCAGTTGGAAAAGTAATAAGAATTTTCAAACTGCAATTCGAACTGTAGGAATAGTAACGACAAACATATATTTACAGTGTATAAAATTATATTGAAAATGTGTTATATTCCGCAGTTATGTTAAAGTTACAAACATTTATCTCGAAGAAAAATTACGACACGAAATACAACCATTCAAGATGGTGACTATCTCTCACTCTTAAACAAATCGGTGCAGAAAACTTTCACGAATGACGTGGTCCTGATTGTCCTTACACGTATTGGTTTGTACAGCTCTGGCAGTATATGTCAACCACTCTTGTAACTAGTACACACTTGTGTGAAGGTCTGACTGGAGAGCTTGTGATGTAGGAGAAGCGACTTGTGATCCGTAAGGCAAACATGTTCCCTGCAGTGGCTTAGTGTTTATACAAGCTCGGGGTGTTAGCAGCAAACATACAAGCTGTGACTGAGGGGAATGAAGCAAGGAAGGGAGCCACCGTGTATCTGACTTCACACCCTCCCCTCCTCGTATGTCACATCGTGTCAAGCTTCTCAAACTCCTCTTTCAAAGTAGGATCACCAATGGCTCCATCAGAACCCCTGTCCTACACTAGGGGACACTGAATCTGAGGACAAGGTTCGAGTGTTACGTCAAAGCTAGGGAACACTGATATTCGCCGAAATACTATTGTACTAACTTGCTTCTTGTCTTATGTGAATCTCTGCAGTTTTGCTTCATTGTTATTGGCAGCATGTCTTTGTGGAATATGAAGATATTTTGGTCAACCCTTGAAAATTGAGGTGTGACATCAAGTAAGTATGGAACAGCGCCGGAATGAAGAGATTGTGGAAACGGGAGATCTCCGAGAAAACTCACCGACCAGCGGCATCGTCCGGCACAATTCCCATTTACGAAAATCCGGGGACCGACCTCGTTATGGAAAGACTCTACCAATCAGGAAAATGTTACTGCGATACCTCACGTCTGTGACTTCAGCCTACAGTGAAAAGTTAAAACATATTAACAGTTAAAAAGAACCAATCATTGACCACGAAGCAGAGGAACTGTAGATGTTGATTAACTGAAATAAACTGGTCTACACATATTATCACCACAAATAGACGTTCTTAGTCAACACCAATTCTTACTTCTATAGATACAAAATCTTTGCGAGTTTAATTACATTCATGTTAAATCCTTCTGTTCTGTGTAATTGTTGATTGACCGTTGCTCTAGTGTTAAGCTCGGTTCAGTCTAAAACTGACAACATGTGATTCCATCTATTTAACTTATAGGCTTGTTAACGACCCAGAATAATCCAAAATGTATTAAGCAAACGGTGATTAAATTGATTACAACAGACACTGAACTAATAGACGGGCTCGATTATGCATAGTACATTGGATTCTAATATGCAAACCATTGAAAAAGTGGATTTTCCCTTCCGTTACTTGTTACCCGGGGAACGAACTTTTCGCGAAAATAATTTTGTCTAAGATTGTTTGAATGCCTTACGTTCACATCTGCAGCTCTGGTTCGTTGTTATTGGTAGAATATAATAGGACAGAGGCGTGGCTCATTTGACTGCAGCAACCAGAACAATGTTACCACACGTCTGTGATTAGCGTGTGGGACTCCGAGAAGCTGAAAGTTAAAAACTTCCAATCACTGACTAACATTCATTTGCATCCTGGTGTTCTGATCAGCTGAGTCTCTGCCTGAAGACGGGAATAGATCGCAATACACGAAACGTTGCATTTTTTCGTTGGTTTTATCTTGCGTTGTATTGTCTATTTTCTTTTGTTTGTTGTCCACTGTTCATGGTTTTTGTCTGTTTCCATATTTTTTTTTTTTCATATTGAGAATCTAGTTCAATATTCGACTGAATTCTATCTCTAAAATTCTTTGTTTTCTAATATAATAATTATTTAAATAATAAAAAAACTAACAGAATTCCTTTGGGATTGAAATTTTACATTTGTTCTGTGAGTTTTATTTCTTTTTTCTTGTTATTTTCTGTACTTTGTCATTCAACACAGGTTTGATCTGCAAAACATGAGCAATGGCGTGTGTCTACAAACCAATAAATTCTTATTGTAAACTCCTATTGCAGCAAACATTAAAAAATATCACTAACTATTAAGCAAAGAAACAGATGTGCTCATTAGGCATTGAAACAAACAGTTGCAGAATTTTTTTCACCAATTTCACTGGCTGTATTCATGGATATTGGCCTCGTGCCATTGTAAGTAACGTCTCTCAGTTGACAGAGCCGATCATTATACGGTTACTACAGTACCACATTTATGTGATCTTGTAATAAAACATACAGCCACTTCAGATAGGAACTAAAACAACCTGAAGCAAATTTATTTTCGCGGAAAGTTCGTGATCCTGCTTACTATCGATTCTTAGTGACAAGAAAAATTCGTGTATTCAGTTTACAGTAAGAACACGTAATTTTTGCGACGAGATTTCGAGACAGGTCGTGTAGTTTAGCTCGTGTCAACTAAGCAGTGACTGTACGATTTCAGTTGTTACAGGTCTTCTACATGGGAATAATAGATTCTTGACGCGTATGTAACCGAGTTGTGGTTGGCTCAAACAAAAGAGAACTTTTTGCTGACACACGCAGACAGTAGCCAACATGTACTGCAGAAATTCGTGGAAGTTAATAAGATTGGACTGGCGCAAAATATTTGCTCCCGCTACGTAGCCACCTTAACACTTGAATATCTTATGTAACCAAAAGTGCATGGCAGGTACCACGAAGATCCGGAAGTAGGCAGCTGCATTAAGGCCATGCCTGGTAGTTTTGCAGTGATTTCGAAAATAATTTTTCCAAAATGAACTAATATCTCTATCACAAAATCGCTAAATTGTTTTGTCACTAATACATCAAAGTTTCTATCTGAATTTTTCCGTTGCAATGAACACAATGAATTTTTAGATTCTTGCACCCAAATTATCACATATTTTAGCATGAAAATGAGCCAAAATGGCACAAAATATTTTTTTTTACTGGCAAACGACTAATTTTTTTAAAGCCTACATATAATTGTGCATAGTATGACTTCACACGCTCTCAATTTTTTTCAACCCATTTGGTTGAAAACTTTTTGAGTTTTTTGCACCAACGTGAAAAAAACTACCGGGCATGGCCTTAAGGGCGCGCTGCACCTCAGTTTTCAACGTCTTTTTTTATTTTATATTTGTACCAGACATTTTTTTTTTCTTATTTTAGACATAACTTGTGACAAAATCTTCCTCTCAGAAAATTGATGTATCTCTTATAGTTCTCACGTAATGAGTCGTAAACGTCAAAATGTGTACTTTACGGTACGCCACTAAAACCAACTGTAATACCATACCGATAAATTCCACAGTGTATAACAATATTATAGACTTTGAAATGACATGAATAAAAACAAAAAATTAAATATTTTTGTATTTAATAGAAAATTCTGAATTTTGAAATGAAAATTTAAAAATTTCAAATATAGTTTAAAAATACAAACATTTATTGATTTTTTTGATTTTATATAGTTCAAATCATAGCCTACAGCATTGTTATACAGTGTGAATTTATTCGGTTTGATATGTCGGTTGGTTTTAGTGGCGTACATAAAACCGTAAAGTGCAAATTTTGACGTTTACGACTCATTTCGCAAAAACTGTGAGAGATACAACAATTTTCTAAGAAGAAGATTTTGTCGCAAGGTATGTCTAAAGTAAGAAAAAAAATGTCTAGTATAAATATAAAAATAAAAAAGGCGTTGAAAACTGAGGTGAACCACGCCCTTAGGCAAAACAATTGCAAATAAAGCTAATACTTTTTAAACCATATGTTTTGAAAACATTTGAGACTGTTTACAGTCATAAGGTACACAATTTTATCAGAGCGTTTTTTGAAATAATTTATAGTTTGCTAGGAAAATAATATTTGGCTTCATTTTGGCTCATTTTGACTACAAACTATGTGATATTTCAAGAGCAAAAATCTAAATAACCATTTGGTGTATAACAACAGAAAAATTCAGATACTAACGATGATATGTAAGTGTTAAAACTGTAAGAATAAATATTTGACATATGAATTAATCTGCGTTAAAAAACAATTTCGAAACCTCTGCAAACATAAAGAGCGAGGGCTTAAGGTGGCCGTCTGTTGCTGTACGTGTGCGTCTGAGACATATTAAGAGCGGGAGTGGCAAGGACTACATATCAAGCGCATTACACCTCCCAACAGCCACAAGCATAGCCAGGGGGGGGGGGGCAGAGGTGAATTTGCCCCGGGCCTCACATCCTAGGGGGTCTCAGTTTTTAAATTTAAAAAAAATTATTGTTAATCACTGAAATGAAATGGTGTTTTATTAAATACAGTACAACAATACGAAGTATTCATATAGTTTTGTAAGAACGTCATGTTAGTAACTTCCATTATTTTTGCTTTGCTCGCATAGCCTATATATATTTGTAATATTTCTGTGTGAACTGAAGGCGATTCAATGTGGTACTAGTAATTGTAATGTTTATATGTGTGAGTACATGCCAACACAAAGATAAATATGCCATACCTTTACAATTATCCCTGCATATAAAAGGAGAAAACCGGGTGGGGGGAACCGTTCCAGTTTATGTTGCCCAGGGGCTCATGCTCTCACAGAACTACCCTGGCCACAAGGTGCACGCAACTCAACCGGCGTGCAATCTTATCGCCGACGACTCACCTCTATGACTCATTAGTGGCGACCATATCATTATGACGACATGTTAAAGATAAAGATGTATTGTATACGCCTACACCATTGAAAAGAAACCGCTCCAAGATTTTCACACCTAATAAGGTCCGCAAGAACGCCTATTTTCTCCTATTTCAGCCGTTAGAAAATATGCTTTATGAGTAGTACTGAACCGGAAACACGTGTATCGTTCATTAAGGTGCGGTTCCAGTGTCTCAGGCGCATATATGCAACCCACATTAACCCCACATGAACACCATGTAAAGAAAGACTAATATTACTATTGCTAAGCAATTGCAGTATTGCACATATCAACATTATCTTCACGGTTTATCAAATACATAGTTGTTTTTATTTTCATTGAGTTCTGCAAAATCGAGTATAACAAACGGTTACATTATCAACGTGATACAAAAAAAGGTTTGACATATTTGTAGTCTTCCATTCTTTACACTTGACTTAGGCGAACGCAACAAAAACAAGAACGGCTGTGACTCTGATAAAAAAAAAAGTGTAATACTCTTAGTGGTATAGCGATAGTAGGATTACATTTGATTTATATGGGGTCAATGAGGGTTGCATACATCCGCCTGAAACACTGGAACCGCCTCTTATGAGTGCGTGGTAAATAAATAAACGTTGAAAATATAAATTGATCTCTACGCTTTTTCGAAGTCAACATGGATAAAATACTCAATGACAATCCTATATAATAATGGTATTTGCCCACTTTATGAGTAAATATTTATCCAGAATTACAAATTCTTTACGCGTGATCTCTTACGCCGCAGTTAATTGCACGATGTTCCGACATCAGATATTGTGCCTCAGAAGTTCGTAACACTGGAAACAATTTTGTTTAAGACGTTGGCTAAAACTATTGTCTAGGATTGCTATTGTTTAATTTTCGCAAATTGGCTTCAAGAAACCTACAGTTATAGGTTAATGCTTTTTTAACGTTGAATCATGTGCCACGCCCTCTTAAATGTTGTTCCTAAGCAGCATTACTCATACACGTTGTGCAGTTTTATAATAATCCTGTAACGATCAAAGCCCTGCACACTGCTTGGCGGCCACAGTTACTCCGCCTCGTGTTTTGTGCCACGTACTGTACATTCCCGGCAACATCAGCTTCTAACCGGCAGCCTTTCTCTAGGAACTTCGTAGAATTTGCGCTGCTGTTGACGTCGATTATTCGTCTTGGAGGCCGACGTCCAGAGGTCGCGTCGCAGCTGTTCTGAGAATCCGAACCGTTGGGAAAGAAGGAACGATTTGACACATCGTTCCAGAGCGGAGTTGCCAGCACTGTTCAAGCAAGACGGCTCCAAGATTTCACGCGCTCCCTCTTCCAACAAATACTCCAGTCGGCGCACAAACTGCTGCTTTCTTCCAGCACGATTCTTCCCAGCACGACTGGAGATGTTTGTAGTAAACTGCGGAGACAGAAAAAATTCCCTTGTTCTTGGAACGCACGCACTGTTGTAGAGTTATAGGTTCTGTTGACTCACAGGTTTACATTTTGTTAACTTTACAGTCGAGTTGGCTTGTTAGTGACCTCATCGGATCACTTGGTAGATCCACGCCAATAGGGACGAGGCTTAGAGGTGGGCACCCCTGGTCTTCGAGCAAAGATTTTTGAACCAATTCACTGCCTAGCTCTGCTTGGTGAGCGATGATTGGATGTTTGTAACACTCATCTTCTTGGGAGTCATACCCACAGACGTGTGGTGTCGCAGTAGCTTTGTTCTGAATGGCTAAGTCAAGTGAGCGATGCCTCTATACAAATATACGCTGCTATAACCCATCCATTCTACGGTCGCAGCTAATTCAGTCAAGTGAACGACAGTAAAATTTTCGCACACAATAAATTTCATTTGAATTATTATAAAATACAAGTAAAGTTTGTTCCGGCATAATCACAATGTTAGGAATGAATACATAATCCAGTTGCTTTGATTTACTTCGTTAGCAACGGTTATTTCTGCTGCAACTTTAGAGTGGACGGAGTATAGTCACTATGACGCGGAACTGCAGATGTGCACATAAGTACAATGTAAAAAAACTTCCTAAAACGTTTAGGAAGTAATTAATGTAAACACAGTATGGGACAGTTACCATACTTCCGCCTTGTAAATATGCAAACTGTTACACTTGTTACAATACAAGTCTGGTAACTTAAGTATGCATTCGACTGTTATATATAATGTTTAGTATTGCTACCATGGATGTCTGGGAGACAATTCTACCATACCTGCTTTCTTAGCTCTCCTATACGAAAGTATGGCAAATATACAACCAATTTTTTTATAGTGTAGATACCCGGAAATGCCGTGGGTTCAACGACCTGCCGAATGTCTTCCACATTCCTGTGTGCACTCCCCAACTACTTGTCCACTGGCTACGGCTCAAGCAAGTGGCTTGTTGCATACATGACCAGGTAACGCTGCAGTGCTAACACGCAGGTTTGTCATTGTTTCATAGTCCTCATGGATCAGTTACATAAACACTGTCCCAACTACACAAGTAAATATTTTATACACATGTTTCAAGTCTAATTTTTCTTTAAATGGATTCGCGAAATTTCCTCTTCTCAACACAAGGCCACTGAAAGAATTGGGTGCAAAAATCGTTTGGCGGAAATCGAGAGTCTAAACTTAGAGTTTACACCACAGTGTTTCTACTCAGTCTTGTTGTTTCTTCTGCTGATCCACTTGGACTGTTTGTTGCAGTCAAATTTTGCATATATATATATATAGGCTATATTTTCAGTTACATACAATCTTGAGAAGAAACAATTCCTAAAGGAAACAAAACGTAGTTTTGTATAAACTGGAAGTACACATCTTCGGTAATTCCGTGCACTTGACACGACAAATATCCATAACATCGCGTCAAATTCTGAAGCTCGGTGATATTTAAACATGGAGATTCAGCGGTGGTTTCCTTGTACTGTTATATATATAATTCAAAATGTCAGAGTAAAGAAGCGAACTGCTGACGAGGAAATGTAACCGCGCATTTGTTTGTTAGAGGGTTGTTTGGGAGGGGTGTCAAGGTTAGAGTGTATGAGGGTTAGTTCTCTAATAAAAGCATAAGCACATGACATAACAGTAGAAACTGCGCACGACCAATCATATTGTGCAAAATAATTAGCAATTGAAATATTTCTGAAAAGTTTCTAAAAGAAATGAATCTCTAACATGTGTTGTTACATGGATTACATCCGAAGTTCATCTGAACATACTTGGAATGGAATCGTTTAAAGAGATGTAATGAAATACAGAAACAAGGCTTCAAGAAACAATATTGTGTAAAATAATATTTGCAATGTAGAAACATAGTTTTAAGCTATAAAATTTCTTAGACTTGTTTTATTTTCACGTTATTTTGAAGTTTAAGGCCATGCTTTTTAGTTTCTATTGTTATTTGCGATAATTATTATTTTTTAAACAAAACGAGAGCAGATATCAGAAATGTGTCCGGGAGTTTTGTTTACAACGGGTTTGACGGAGATAGCTATTTTTTTCAAAGCAAGAAAATATACAGTTTCGACTAAAAATGATGTTAATCATAATTTCGTTAGTTACATAATTAGTTAAAATCATTGCATTTACTGCCTTGGAAAAAATCAGCCAACATAGAGAAGAAGGTTTAAAACAGAACTACCAATCAGAGTTTTGATATCTGCTCTAATTTAGGCGTAATAAATTATAATCGCTAAAAAGTAGAAACTAGAAAGCATGGCCTTAACCAACCATGGCAGACATTGACCTCAATCCTTTGCTCTGGTTGGTTACTGTGCTTTGCATCCACACTAGAAATGAAATATTACAATTTCCAATGTCAGCGTCTCTATACATACGACAAATTGTGAACATTTGTGAATCAATACGTGGAACTGAGTTCTCGTGCGTACGACCTATGTTGTACGCTCACTGTTGTTTATCAGCTGTGAAGACTCCTTAAGCTAGGAACATTAGGGGGCATGTTCCAGGAAGTTGTGCAGCGAGGCGTGAAACAGCAAGGATCGATGTGTTCTAGGAACAACAGCGGCCGCTCGTGGACCATAGCGGCTACGTACTGTGATCCTGACATAACATATATCTGGGTCAGCTTTAATCTTCACTGACTCCGCACAACCAAACACAACATTTTGTAAACACTCACCAGGGGCCGATCAAATATCGCCACCTGCTATTCGCACCGACGCAGCACAACACAAGTGCAGAGAGAGCAAGTCAAACGGTTCTTCTATGGCATTACGTGATGTTGTGTAGCATTAAAAATGGTTTACACTACGGGCTTTGCTACAGAGGAGAGTTATACGGATAAATAAATAAGAGAATAAGATCTGTTCTACTAGTTTATATAAAGTTAATTATAAAGCCTACATAATTGTTTAGTTCGGAGGGGGGCGGTGTTAACAGAGTGGATTATAATTAATTAACTAAAGGCCTAATCAGAGCTGACGATCCCACCTTGCTCACGATGCCGAAGGCTGTGTGGTTGTAGTGGACTAGCGGTGAACGGCAGGTCTAGGGACTCGAACCAGCGACCTTCTCCCTGGCACGGCGGGCTGTTGGCGGCACATCTGGTCTGCTAGGGGACCACAACGAGACAGCCCCGTTCAGCTTGATACAGTGCCCTATATCGTCGTCCAGTTGACCTTCTTGTCGCTGTACTTGTGAAAGGGGAGGGTGCTACAGCACCGACATACTTGCTTGTGTATGTTTCGGCCACGGCGACACTCACAACAGCGAGGATATAATTCCACTGCAGTGCAACCAGACGCGACGCAGGTGCAAATGTTTCGTTGCACTCATAAAAGGCGATATTTAACCGGCCCCCAGGTAGGTCTAGGGACACTTTTAGTTGGTGAAAAGATGTTTGCGGCAGTTTGTTTCAGTGCCTCATGCACATGCTCTGCTACACGGTCAGTGATTGGTTGTTTATAACCCTCACTTGTCTTAAGGTTCGGCTGCAGTCGCCATATTGAAATTTATTATTTTTCGCTTTTTTTGAATTCTAAAAAGAAAAAGGTTAAATATGCGATTGTACCACAAATTATCTTTACACTTTGCTACAGTACATACCTAGCATTTAGCTGTTAATTTATAATTACGCCGCAATGTCTATGGAAAATTATTTTATATTCATAATTTGCCCGACAAACAGCGACCTAACTATATATTACTAGCTCTATTGCCATGCTTGTATTGTAGCTCAAGGTAAATAGAATTTGCGGTATAGTCGCCGATTTAACATTTTTCTTTAAGAATTAAAACAAATCAATATGGCGACTAAAATCGAGCCTTAACGTCAAACTGCAGATCACAAACAGTAACCTTATTCTAACTGGTACAGACAAATGAGAAATCGTCTTTCCACAAAGACACGCTGCCAATCAATAACAATGAAGCAAAACTGGAGAGGTTCATGTAAGACATTGAAACAATTTGGTCCGGGAATTTTTCGCGAAAATCAGGAGTCACTATGGGACGGCATATGTCAATCTCCTAAAAGTCCTTTTTTCCCGTTACGCAAATGTAGTTGTGGTTCAGATATGAAGCACTGCAAACAAGATTCGCAAAGTGTAAACAGGGCACATAATAATTGGTTTTACGGTCAGATATACTGATAACGCATATTCAACCTATTTGGCTCAGACTTCATCAAACACCACATAGGACGCTTATGAAAACTCTCTTGCTGGAGCAGGTTAGGTTACCTCAGTCATGTGACCAGGGTTTGTCGATTACTAAGATTTGATAACCTCTGGAATGCTATTTAAGATTTTAAAGTTACGGGAATCCAAGAAATAAATATAACGCCTACATATTATCCATATGATAAGTAGTTTGCTAAATGCTACATCCACGCATATTATTTTTATATTCAAATATAATATTAGTTTCATTAAATGACCAAGAGGCCATTAGTTGAAATTTCGGGCACTGGTAAACTTACCTGAGGTATTATTTTAAACACCAATAACTTGACATTTTGAATCACCAACACTGGCCTTATGAATTTTCACATTCCCCTCTACACATATTTGGGCAAATTAAAAAAATAAAAAACCTGCACGTAAATAATGACACTATATCATCCAAACTCACAAGTGAAAGTGGCTGCGTACAGGAAAGAGAAACAAAAATAAAAAAAATTGTAAAACTATCATCGTACATGCACAATATTCACTCAAAATTTCCCGGATAATCAGGAGAGAGTTCTGCTCCCATTGGCTGAGCAAGACGGTGTTTGCTATTTTTAGTAGACTTCAAAGTACTGACTTTTTGTGAAAATATTTCTTCACCATTTTATTTCAATGACTAATGGGAGACGTAACGTAGGACATAAAATTACAACCTGGACGTGGAGCGAAAGACGGACATTTCTCCGTGTCGTGTTGCCTCAATGTGCGCGAAAAATGCATTACAATTTCCCTGTATCATTATCGTCTCCAATTAGCCCAAGATTAGCGTATCGTGCTTGTTGGACATCCTGTATAGTATCCCATGCGGCCGCCGAGTTTTAGTGCACTTGTTTTCTTGGTTCGAGGCAATTTATTTGGGCTGAAGACGCGGGAGATGTTTAATGCCGAGACGTGTCAAACTGTTTAGGCGCGCCACTGCGTGTTTTACGAGCTTGGCTGGCTCGCTAGACGAGTAATGAGCAGACCTTCCCAGGAATATTACCTCCCGCCAGTCCCCGCCAATAAGCCATCTCGCCTCTTCTGCGAGGAATGAGGTCTTCTTAAATATCCGCGCTGCGCGAGTTATTAGCGCCAAGCTCCTCTGACTTCATATCCTCCCAGACTTCGCTACTCCAGAACTTCATCAATACGTCGTCTTCTTAACGACGAGAAATTTTCCCAACAGAAATATTACTCATTTGTTTTTCTCTCATGTCAAAGATTGCGTCTGATTTTACCTATCTACATACAATGTAAATTTTCTTTTGCACAACACACAACACATTGGAAAATTGTATAAGATGTAAATATATATATATATATATATATTATTTCATTTCTTTAATTTGCTTATACAAAACAAGGCTCAGCTCTTGGTTTGTTTACAAATGAACTGTTTAATTATATATTGAGGCTAATACGATATCCACACGCATTTAATTATTACATCAATACCAAACACAGATTTTTAAAAGTAAAATAAATATTCACTGAAGAAACAGTGACAGTGTTGATGCAATGCAAAAATTATAATTCAA
Source organism: Medauroidea extradentata (assembly GCA_003012365.1). Classification (NCBI taxonomy): domain Eukaryota; kingdom Metazoa; phylum Arthropoda; class Insecta; order Phasmatodea; family Phasmatidae; genus Medauroidea; species Medauroidea extradentata. The sequence continues at coordinate 58,277 of PNEQ01054807.1, forward strand.
CTAACCATGGCAATACCAATACGGTCGGCGTTGTTATTATTGTTAATCAACACTACATCGAAGCAGCCTGGATTCTAAAGCAAAAAAAAAAATAACTTACCTAACCATATTAGTTTTTGTTTTACGAACGTGAGACATTTTGTTCCGTTAACAACTCGTACTGCGGACTAACATAGACTGTTCTCACGTATTACACAGGATGCGATATTAAACACACACTTCCTAGACGTTGTAAATGTTTGATTGTTGTAAGTAACGGCGGTGAAGGCACGTAGTCGACACGTTAATATCGTCGACATGACGTGTTTCACAGCTGGCGCGCGTAGTTAACACGACTACTCCCCGTGACGACAACTAACGGACCCGCGTACAAAACGTCTTATTAATTAACGCACGCTTCTTGCATGTCCATACGCACGCCGCTCTCTGAGCAACAGCTTTGTCACGAGCGCTATTTTGTTGGATAAGTTCTGAACACATTTACAGTTACTATATTTTTTGCATTGTCCACTGTTATTTACACATTTATGATTTTCTGCTCGATGTCTGTAAGGATTTAATTACGTAATAGACATATTAATTTTATAGTGTAATTTTTTTAGTTTAATGTTAATTTGTGAATTAGTCTAAATAATTTATCTTCCTGTTTAAAGAAACCGCATTTTCTTGTTTATATTTTAGATTTTATCTGCCCAATGATAAATTTAATGCTTCTGACAGCTTGCCAATATTTCGCAACAGCCGTGAAAATTAGCGATTTACTTTCAGGACAAGCACTAATTTAAAAAAAAAAACGCGGAGATATAACGCATTCACGCGCGAAGATAGGCTTGTAAGTACTGAACGTGTGAGATACTTCCACGGTTATGTCACTGTTAGTTAAATATTCCTCGTGGACTCAGAGCCAAGAACAGGCCTGCACGAGCTACCTTGCTAGATGTACAACCGGCCACCTACTGGAGCAGAGGTCAAAGTAGATTACCAACTGCTGAGACAAGAATGTACACAGGACTGTAGTGCCTAGCCTGTAGGTCAGTGAACATGCGAACATTTTCTTGGCTTACAAAGTTGGTGTCCCTGCAGCCGTATTTACAAGTAAATCACTTGTATGTAGTTTTGAAAGCAATTCAATACTTGACAAGATGAATATTCTTGGATATACGCCATTGCTTGCGAATGTTGCCAAGTCGCAGATAAACCCACAAAAACATACAAATATATAAAGAAAATAAAAATGCAACAAAATTACGAAAAAATTAATTAAATAAGTCCAGAAATGGTCGTCAACATAGAGACTAATAAAAACAGACATAACAAAGAATATGAACAGGACAACGATGATGGACAAAACGACGAGGACAACGCAAATGAACACAGCGACAGGCGAGACAGCACAACGATATCAACACAGGCGAAGATAGCAGGTTCTCTTAGACAACAGATGCGACGTTTCGGGAACTGGCATCTGTTCTGTCCCGTTTTTCGTAATTTTGTTGCATTTTTTATTTTCTTCGTATTTTTATGTTTTTGTGGGTTTATCTGCGACTTGGCAACATTCGCAAGCAATGGCGTATATCCATGAATACTCATCTTGTCATACATCCCCATTGCCAACATCTTTCAAAGCTCATAAATCAATACTTGCTGAAGCCAAGACGTTTGTCTTAGAATCTCGGATATGTCAGTGTTCAACGACCTATATATACTCCGTCCTCAGCTACTTGCTCACTGAATGCTTCTCCAGTCAGTGACTCTATGACAAGGTAGACTGCACTGAACCCAAGCAGTGTGGCCACCACAAAATATTTTGTCATTATGGAACTCACAAATTTTTTTGTAATGATAATTAATTTTTTTTCTACACCAGTCAAAGATTTACACTCACTACAAAATACGTGGTAACAATTACAATTTAAAAAAAATTGTGAGGTCCATACTAACTAAACGTGACCACCACACAATTGTTTTTTTTTTTTTCTGTGTGGCAGTGTGCGAGTTGATGTGTGTGCAGTGGCGGGAACATAGACATGCAGTAGGCTTGCATTGGGGAAGACCCGTGTTCAGTCTCCGGCTCCGACCAACCCGATTTCGGTTTCCAGGGTTTCTCGAAATCTTTTTAACATAAGTCATCGCTGAGGGTTTTCCTAGCAGTCGCCTCCTTGTTGTGTGTAGCCGTCAATGTAACCTCGCTGCTGACGAGACGTTAAACTCGATAAAGAAACACAAGTATAGGTGATTCGGGATAAAGTGAGCACTCAAGTTTCTATTTGCAGACAATTAGTACACTCTAAACCTGAATTAGTTAATTTTCACTGATTCACGCCGATGGATGGAGCAGTTTCAACAAACTGAATCAGTGAGAAACCACTGTGGAATCTGTGACTATTCACTGATATTCCGATAAAGATTTTCCAGTAATTTTTCACTGATTCAATAAGTGAAAACTATTCTTTGAAAACAACTGGAAAAACCTGTGAATATTCACTGATTCACGTGTGCGATGTTGGCACTCTTGAAGGAAATCAGTGAATATTCATAAATTAAACAGTGACTACTTTCACTTATTCAAATTGTTGAAACTGCCTCGTACATTAGCGTGAATCAATGAATATTCACTAATTCAGATTTAGAGTGTATATTTCCGCATGTAACGGCTAACGAAGGTAAATGTCTAACCTCTCTAGACACGACACTTTATGTTTGCGCGAGTAGGATAAATTGTGCATTCGGTAGGAACCTATTTGGTTTAGTAAAAATTAAGTTTGTTAGTCGTACAAAATACAGATATGTCGATTTCAGTTGATGTGGTTTCAGTATTGTTGTATAAAATAGGAAATTACACCGAACTAAATCCGGCAATTCCGCTGCCAACCATACAAACTGGAAGGCAACTATGGTTAATGTTGGATTCAATGCATCAACGGCTAGTGATATTTTTCAGAGGTAAACTTTTTAGTGCTCACTTTATACCGAACGATCTATAGTCCAGCGCTACATCAGTCAACCAGTGAACCCCCACCCACCTCCCCAGACACTGCGCAGTGCAGCCAACACAGGAACACAAAGAAGTGAAACACTCCAAGCTGGGTCTCTCTCATGTTGGTATCCTAGAAGACAGGCTGGTTCGTCCACCTTCGTTGATAGCCGGACGATGGAGAGTATCTAGGCTCGGGTCCCTAAGCCGCTGGTCTCCTAAAACTTTACATTCTTCGGCATAACGAGCGAGCTGGAATTGTTAACTCTGTTTAGGCCTATTGTACTCATAACATTTAATTATGGTTTACGTAATTATTCACTTCTAGTTGTGCCCGGAATGAATAACAATGCCCATTTTTATATTTTTTCTATATATATATTTTTTTCGCTACCCTGTTATGCCCCTCCAGTCCACCCTGACCACAAGCAGATTATTTGGCAGAAACCTTCGTGTGCACACGCACAACTCACCATTTCTTTACTGAATGTTTTACTCACCGCGTTACGCCATCCCCCGTCCTTTTTTATCTGCTTACGGTTTAACCCCCGCCAATTATTTTTTTTAGTAAGAAAATTTTGCCGACGAACGCACAACTCGCCAATGTTCCACCACAATCTGGTAAATACTACAAGAACGCATACGTTGCAGTCAAACATACATTAACATTTATATTATATATTTTATAATATACCACATATGTACATATATACTTAACCGCTCCTATTTATTTTTACGTAGCATTTTTGCCTAACTTGTTTAAAAACGTGTACAATCATCCTTGTTCAGTTATTAATATATTCCTGAAACTCACCTGTGTGCGAAGCCGCAAGTTAATGGCTTTTAAAAGCCTACAACCGAATGTTATTAAAGATTCTAAACCAAGAATTTCATAACTGAGAAATAGCCACGAAAACACACATTTTCGGAATTTTCGCCGCGTGAATATAAGTTTTAAATGTCACTGCAGGCAGAGAAACGTATATAGGCAAGTATAATTTCCTCAGGACGCTATTCCCAAGCCGATGTCGATCACGCAAGTTGATACAAAAATTCCAACTGGCACAATTCTGTACACCCCTTGTAATCCTGGGTAGGCAACCACATCGAACACTGAACAAATCTTTCCCCATACAGCTTACGAAACCATTTAGAATTTGTATACCAGAGCCACGATTAGTGGCGAAGAGATATTTGCATCACCTGGTTTCAGTGCAACATGAACACATCTGCAGCTCTGCTTCGTTGTCAAAACTGGATATTTTAATGTCACAAGTCTCTATTTATGCTATATTTGTAAGTTACATTGTCTAAATCTTGAAGGGAGGAGATATAAGACCGTTACATAGAAGTACTGGAAATTGCTAGTACTCTGAAGCGTAATTTTTTTCAAAAAATAAGTATTTGTAATTTTGGCTAATTATTGACTTTACGGAAAATTTAATTAAATTAATTATTAGTGAAATATATATAAATTTATGTTTTGAAGAAATTAGCCTTCGGTAGTAACAATGGCTTCCAAAATTTCTATGTCGGTTATGCGATATCTACCTCCTGTTCATGATTTTAAAAATTAAACTAGCAAAAACAGCATAAATAGTAACCCTTGGCGTTAATTCTCACTGGTCCTGAGGTCCTACTGGCGAGTCAAAGAACTGCTGCAGACAAATGATTGCCAGCAACAATGAGGCAGAGCTGCACGTAGGACACTGTATGGAAATGGCGCCAAAATATGTTCGTAACAAACTCGTGACGCCATGTAACCTACAACTATATGTTGTAGGCCAGGCATTGTCCAGTCTGTGAGGACGCATAGCTTTGCCAGATCGTGGCATTTGTTCTATGTCAAGAGATTTTTTTAAATATAGTAATGAAATATGGTACAATTGTATTTGTTATTGTAAATATTAATGTTATTGGACTTTTGTCCACAACCTTATTTGATAAGCTCTTATGAACTTCATAGTATCTGCTAAGTGTTTAAGCACTGTTGGGTTGCGTATTACGTTTTATTTTTAGTGTTTTTGTATGTGTATCTATTTTTTTCAAGTTATTTAGATATTATTGGATGATTTCTTGCCGTTTAGGTTCGTTCCAAAGGCTAGGAGCACCAGGCATTGGCAACATACAAACAAATAACCCACGCAGTATACTGTACAAATTAACAGCCAATTAAAAAATAATGCTGTCTCGATAATATATTACATTTATTTTTAGCTGTGGGATTTTTTGAGCTGAAATGGGACTTTTGTGTGTGGAGTATGGGGTTTATACTTCTCTTACACTGTCAACACTGCGAGGACGAGAGTGCAGTGCTGTGGGTCGCGCGCCACTGTGTGAGAACCTCGCCGACCTTGCTATGTAGAAGGGTAGGCCACACGGAATCCCCGCACCCTACAAATATTAATTACGCTGTACAAATGACGGGCCGCCATGTTTATAGAGGCAATTTAGCCGCCTCGACCCCGCCAGGAGAAACAACCCTGACGTGGCTGGGACAAGGGTTGTAGGGGTGAACAGGGAGGGGGTGGTTCATTCCACCACAACCTCCCTCTTAGACACATATCTCACCCTGTCAAACACCTGGCTAGCTTCCAACCCCCGCTTTCTACAGCCGTATAAGCACCCATCCTACCTTCACAAGCCACATTACACTCCTATAGCAACTAAACCTAACTGAATAAGGAGATGTACTTTAACTGAAATTTTTTAAGTCTTATACTGAAAAAAATTGTGTAGCCATAACATTATTTTGCAAAACTTACAAAGCATTTGATGGAATTAAAAAATTAATTCTGCAATATTTATGTACATTTACAAACAAATTCTGTATACTACAAATCAATTTACCTGCATGTAATTTCACAACACTTTTGGTAACTTTGCTAATTATTTTTGCTAACAGAAATAAAAACATATAACTATAAAATTTTTCAAAAAAAATTTGCTACATGCCAAAGTTGCATTCCTTTATATCGAACTCCATATAAATATATCGTATATCTTATAGAAATTAAAAATTCAAGTCTTGTGGCATTTGTGTATTCAAATTAACTTGAGGGGTACTGGAAAATAGCAGAAATCTTTCATGCCCCGTATTATGCAAAACTGCGCAGCAGCCTGCAAATTTATAATAAACAATATGACGAATAAATTCAAACAATATAAGTAAAAATTGTTTGAATCATGTTTTTTCGACAGTCATTTGTTCTATAGTTCGATGTTTGTACCTTGTCTGATTGGAGGATCATATGTGGGCTCATCTAGAACATCATATAAGGTCATGTTATATTGAAGCTCAGAAAACTGTCTACTTTTCCTGCCATAAATCAGTGTCATTTCTTGTCATAACAATATTTTATGTTGAATTTTTATAAATGTTGTCTCTACAAAAATAAAAATTTCAAGGACCTGAAAATACATTTTAGCATTAAAATAAGGCTACATCAGAGTATCTCAACTTCTGACATTATTTGTTGGGGTGTAGGTAAAGAGATTTGATTTATTTCAGTTAGTTATAGTTTTTAGGTTTTCTATTATTAAAACTAGGTCCATTAGCCGAAAAATATTAATAAGAGCCACCTAACAGTTTATAAAATACCATGGTGATTATTTTACTGTTACATAAGAGATATGTTTTGCTATGAAACATTCCCCTCCATCTTGCCTTTCCCTGCCCCGAGCTTTACCTTAATTGGGTCGGCCGTTCATATGTGTCAGTTTTAACAACAGGTAGTTAAGAAACATATCAATCAGTCCTCGTGTTGGCGGGCAGAAGACGGCAGATGGTTAGCTAAGGGCAAGGCAGACGTATCATGCCATTACACACACACACACACACACACACACACATATATATATATATATATATGTGTGTGTGTGTGTGTGTGTGTGTATGTATATATATATATATATATATATATATATATATATATATATATATATATATATATACACACACACACACAAAATTACCACTAACCACATTAGCGTGCAAAAATCCAAATGTCCACGCGTAGCCTAGGAGTCTATATTCTACGAACAAAAATGCATGTTAATCTTGTTTACTAATAAAAATAATTTCATAAGAAGAAAATTTATTTTTAGTTTTACGCCTGATTTTGTTTTTAACCAAAACAAGGTGGACAGAAAAGGCAGCAATGATGGACAAATACAACGAGTACAATACAAATGAACACAGTGACAGAAATGTTTGTAGACATAACAATACAGCGAATATAAAAAAGGCGATAATAGTAGGACTGGATTTAGTTTCTTAGACATACTCCATTGCGATATACATATGTCTGTCAAATAAATCTAAAGATAATAGAAAAACATTAATAAGCAGAATATGATTTAGTCAACAGGATATTAACACAACATAAATTTCCATAAATGGAATCGGTTGAAACAGAACGGAACAGAAAAACAACATGCGACACGATGACGAGACGAAACAAAACAAAGTAGTTTATCAGACACGAACAGAAAAGCAATATGCGACTCAACGATGAGACGAAACAAAACACAGCTGTTTTCCAGACATACAGACAGTATAAGGAAGTTTCGGGAACTGGAATGTGTTCCCGTCATCAGACAGACACACACAGTGTCCTAGAAAATGAGTGCAACTGTCAAACAGTAGTCGTAGTAAATGGCTATTGAATGCACACACATAACTAGTGGGCGATGGAAGTATGTCGTTTGCTACCCTTATGCACCATGTGAATAAAAATGCCGCACATTGTAAACAAAAAAAAAAAAATACTTTTTCACACACACACACACACACACACATATATATATATATATATATATATATATATATATATATATATATAATAGAATGTTAAACGCTTGGAATCACCTCTTCTCGAACAAGGTTACATTAACGTTTCACATTTTGTTGATTTTAACCTTTTGTGTAGTAGTTCGTGATCTTCTGCGATTAAAGAGAGAGAGAGGGAGAGAGAGAGAGAGAGAGAGAGAGAGAGAGAGGGAGGGAGGGAGAGAGAGAGGGAGAGGAGGAAGGAGATATCCCCTATCTCTTGAACTCACGTTTTTTTTTTTGTGAAAATAATTCTGCAACACTTCGTTTCGGTGCCTTACGTTCACTTCTACAGCCCTGCTTCATGGTCATTTGCAGAATGTACTCTGTTAAAAAGTTCTGTGAATTCACAGATAATTTTACGGAAATATCTGTTTAAATATACGGAAACTTTATTTTGTTGTACACAATTTCGTTTAATTAATTAAACATATGTAAAACTGAGAGAAGAAACTAAAAAATAACCGTTCACGTTATTGTGCCGGCAGTGTCTCCTAGAGAAGACTCATAAATATGCGAGTTTCCATAAGTACAGCTAGTTGCCTTCCGTAAATTAACGGACACTTCTGGGGAATTTTTTACCAGTACTTCTCCGTAAAATAACGAAAATTATTTTTAACAGTGCCACTAAATGTTTGTGAGAGTTTATATAAACTGTTGTTTAGTACTCCATAGTAACATACTAAAATATTCCACTGGGATTCGGTACCACTTGAAATACTCTTAAGTACACCGTTATAAATTTCAACGGAAATGTATAGTTAGTAAACGGAAATACCATTTGTAAAATAAAATACGGAAATGTCTATAGTAAATATACACTACGGAATCATATGCAATATGTCCATAAGTCTGCGAACACTTGCACAGAAAAAATCGTAAATGTATGGGTTAGAGAGCTGTAAGTATTGCGGATATATTTTAATAACTTCACCGGTAAAACTGCAAATCTGTAGAAATGCAATTGTAGCATTATAGACATGTAAGTATGGCTCAGTTCCGTTTGATGAAATTGTTTTACGGAAACTTCTATTGGATTAGGAAATAAGTTTCCGTGAATTCACAGAGGTATCCGGAGAAAATATTTTATCAGAAATTCCGTAAATTGACGGAAATTTCCACTGCTATAGATGATGGTACGTCGCGAACATTGTTTGAGCCAACATAGCCTTGAAAATACTGTAGTTTCTCGTGGCGTGTATAGTTGGGTGATATACTTGTGACACAACCTAGCTGTCCAATAACAGGCATCAAGTATTACAATAGCTGGATTCTTATTAGCTCAGTCAAATAGGGTAACAGCTCCAAATTCGAGCTAAAGCCAGTAATATTCTGTAAGTTGAACTTGCGTTGAAACCCAGCAAACAGCCAAGTTTTCCCGCTGTAAACCGCATCATCTCTAATTGTTGCACAGACGCGGCTCATTTGACTGAGCCAACAGGAACAAGGTTACTGCGACACCACACGTCTGTTATTTGCTGGCCTAGACGCTGAGAGTTATAAACAACCAATCACTGACCATGAAGCAGGGCTGCAGAATTATTTTCACCAAAAATCATGTGTTTGACGTATGACTCCCTCCAAGCACAGGCCTGGACAGAGCATGGAGATATTTGATTGAGGACTGGAGTGGATCTTGAAGTATCAGTAGTGAAGGTATATCTGGTGGCGGTTAACTGCAAAGCATCAGGACTGATGGATGCGAGTATAGCGTGCATGTAGGAGTGGAATGCCACGAAGCGCAGCTGAAGATGTGCACGTAAGACATTCAAATAATTTTATGCTAAATTCTTTTTCACCAATAATCAGTGTCTCTATGTACTGTATATTACACATTTGGTTCAGCCAATTAAAACATTTGTATAGAACAAACTCACTCGCTTGTTCACTGCCCTATGCTGTACTTCACCAACATAATGTATGCTCTAATGAAAGATATCCACTGCTTGTTTAATGCTTGATGACAAAGCGGAACGTCATGATAGGGCTTGGAATATGTTACTGTTCAATAATTGGCCCAGAGCGCTGCGGGAGGTGTCGAGTATTGGTCTAACCGCTCACGGGACTCGAGGTAACGTAAGTGGGCTTAAGGGTGTTAATGCGATAAAATCATAATTTATTTTTTATTAACTTTTAATAGTTTTGTAGACGATACTTGTGAGTATATTTTACACTTTAGAAACAATTTTAGCTCTCATAGTATTCTCATAACGGGGCGTCAAAGTCAAAATTTGCATGTTCTGCTGCCATGCAAAAATGAAAACCAACTGACCTATTTAAACAAAATAATTCACTGTAAACTTTCATGCCATGAGTTATGCAATAAACATTAAAAATACCCACAACTTTAAATTTTGAACTTAAAAAAAATCGCAAAAGTACAGGAAAAAAGTTTAAAAAATCGAGCAATTTTTTTTAAATACAAAAACAGTTCGAGGGATGTATTAAAATATGTTATTACGTATCCCATAGTATGTTATTTTACTGGCAATTATTTCACATACGTAAATCAACTGGTTTTCACTATTTGCATGGCAGCAGAACATGCAAATTTTGACTTTGACGCACCGTTATGAGAAAACTGTGCGAGCTAAAATTGTTTCGTTAGAGGAAACTGTACTCACAAGTCTCGTCTATAAAACTGACAATATTTAATGTAAATATAAAATTATGACTTTGTCGCACTGGAATAGCCTTAACGTCTCGTCAACAGCGAGGTCATATAGACGGAGACACAACTTGGTGCAAGGACAGCAGCTGGGAGAGGAGTCGGCCATGGCCTTTGTTAACGTACCATCCCAGCATTCACCTGGAGCTATCCCAGAGCCGGGTATCGAACCCGGTTCCTCCCGAGTGTGAGTCCAGAGTGTTCCAGTTCACCTCTTCGCTCGGTCACGTGATACAAAATTACGTGTGTTTAAATTCTAACTTGTCTTCAACGAAATCCGCTTTTGTGTCTCTGCACAGCAAAACCTGTATTTTTTGAAGAAAATAAGTAAATTCTCTGAGGTGTTTGGTTTTCAGTAAAAACAAAATCTTCCTTTACACCCACTAACAGCTTAAAAAGTGAAACTCTGGAGTAACTGAATTTATCTATAAAACATTTCTCTGAGAAAAATTATAAGTGGCAAGGAAATTTAGCTAATAATTTAAGGAAAAGTTATATTTCCCTCACCTAAACGTGTGAGTTTCTGTGGTGATTAGATAACTCGTTCTTCATGACTCTTAACTAGCGACTGGAAATTTTTGCGAATTAATATCAGGACAAGCTGGAATTCAATCACATATGCATATGATTATTTTAGTGGTTGTTCTTTCTTTTAACGTGACTTCGCTAACTTTAAACCAATAATTAAACTGCAATGAAACAAGCACCAATTCTCTAGTTACCTTGTCAGATGTACAACTGTATTATCACTGGAGAAGCCTAGTAGTTAATGAATAAACAGGTAGGCTAAGTCTAGCGTGTGTGGAGTATTCTGCCGTCCAGCCTGCAGGTCGTTGAAACAGCACGATTCTAGTCGCTAACCTGAAGTAACAGCGGACTTGCATGAAATAAACTCACAGACTGCCATACCACCTTGTCACACGTACAACTTGTCACTCTCTGGAGCAGCAGAAGATGTACAAGTATGTGAGGACGGAATATATACAGGACTGTGGAGTCTAGCCTAGCCAGCTGGTAGTTTAAACCACGAAATATCCGGGTCTATGAAAATAATGTTTGTACTGGAACAAGTCAGATATTTTTCTACATAAAGCTGGTTTTAAAACTACACCACACTTTTTTATTAAGATTAGTCTACGCTATTTTAATAACAACAGAAATTATGTTAGTTATTCTGTGTACTTTGAGCAATAAATTACTTTGCGGTAAAAGTTACTTAGCAGTGGTACATATTATAATTGAAAATTTCACTGTCTCAGCAAAATTTGTGTTGTGGTAAAGAATGTAATCTTATCATGGATCGTCAACACTACAGAAGCGTAATTATCGTTGGACTGAACAGTCAAGAGAATTGATATTATCTTACGCTGACGACAATCAATGCCTACACGATGTTAATGTAGTATGTTAACCAACTTTGAGATACGATTCCTTGTGTAAAACTATGTAAAGTTATCTACAGTAGTGAAAGTATTTAGCGAGCGCAACAGTAAAGGGAGACATTCGCGATTAAAAATTGAAATTTTAAATCAATAATTTCTTAAAATAACCAAAAGTAGGAAAAATAAATAACAGATTTTCATGTGTGGTTTAATAACAATGAGATCAGCAGTCTGTGGTAAAGTAGGCCTACTATTGAATACCTTCATCAACTAATGTGGTTATTTTCTGGCATAAAATGTATGTTCCGTACTGTATTATTTGGCTATTAAATGACGCAGTTGGTTCCAGGAAACGCCAATGAACAAAAAAGATTGGCTGATAGCAACACGCTGAATTGAACTAACTTTTTTCAAGAAAATAGAATAACGTTACAAAAAATGTGAAGCCTCGCTGGTAGGCAACACGTGGTACACAGGAGACTATAACTCGTTATCTCTATATAACTTGGCCTTATTTTGATAGTGTGTCATCTCGCACATTTGTAACGTACTTTTATAAACAATAGGTATATACGTGGCGTCAAACCAAACACTAAAACAATAAATAAATACAAAGAAAAATAAATAAATTCCCAAACTTAGGTCAGGATAATTTCGCGTGTTCATGGTAACTGCAGTATATTTGCCATGTTTTTAAAGGTAGTTCAAAACATTGCGAATAATTAAGTAATTTTTCTTCTTGCACGATTGTTAAGGGCGCGTTGTACAGCAATTTTCATCACCATGTTTTATTTTTAATTTGTACCAGATACCTATTTCCCTTACTTTAATTACTCAAAATGTGACTAAATTTTGCGCTTGGGAAATTGTTTTATCTCTCTTAGTTTTCGCGTAATAGCTTGTCAAAGTCAAAATTTGTATGTTTCCGTTTTAAGGACTACACTAAAACCAATTGCCATACGGAACTAAAAAACTCACAGTGGATAAAGACGTCGAAGGCTATAATTTCACGTACATAAAAGCAAAGAATATTTTTTTTGTATTTAAATAAAAATGCTTGAATTTAAAATAAAAATTTCAAAATTCAATACTTTTTTTAATACACAATTATATTATTTTGTGGTTTAACATAACTGAACTTGTAGCCTACAACATCGTTATTCACTGTGAATTTTTTCATTTTGTTAAGTGAGTTGGTTTTAGTGTCATACTTGAAACGGTAACATACACATTTTGGCTTCAACGAGCCATTACGCAAAAACTATGCGAGATAAAATATTTTTGTTGGGGTTAAATTTCGTCACATTTTGTGTCTAAAACAAGAAAAAAATATGTGATACAAAAATAATAATTAAAACATGCTGTTGAAAATTGCTGTACACCGCACACTTAAAAGGCTCACATATCTGCAGAACACGTCTGATTACTTTGCTTATGTTGTTTACCAAGAATATATTTACTGTAGTAATCCACATATTTTAAAACAGCGAGTGCAATTACAGTATATTTTGTTGTTGTTTCAGAAGAAGGCATCGTCTGCTCTGTAGAAAGAACAATAGGAATGACAGGTAGTAACGGGAAGCAAACCTGATAGTTGTCCATATTTCAACTAAATAAGTATTTGTTCGACAATCTTAAGGGCCCTCCCTACCTGCGCTTGAAATACGTTGCAGAGAGTTGTGATTATTTTTTACGAAACTACTAAAGGAGCATTATATCTGTAGGCTGTATCTACGAAAAGAACACACACTTCAAACTATGTCGCTATAGTTTCGAAAATTCGGCACGTTTATTTAAATCATCATATTCGGGCCTCTCAAAATGGCCGAAAATAGTTTTTCCAGACTACCGTTTCTAGGAAAATGACAACCGGATTCGAAAAACGCAACTATAGAAACAAGCGTTACACTTCGAACTACGCTGCCCATAAATAAAATAATGTTGTCACCACTTAAATTCCATAGGAAAAAAGGATAATAGTAAGGCACTGCTCGCCAGCTGAGTGGCTTGCACAGAGAGGCGATAATGCAGTACATACGTCGTTCAGTTGCAACCTTACCCCTCCTGCCTCACACACACAAACACACACACAGACGCAGCCTATTTAGGGAGGCCCCAAGTGCGTGGTAGATAAATAAACGCTGAAAACATCATTTGATTTCTAAGCTTTTTTCGAAACCAATATGGATAAAATACTCAACGACAATCCTAGATAATTGTATTTTCCAACTTTATGAGTAAATATTTATCCATAATGATTCATTAGTTACGCGTGATCTCTTGCGCCGCAGTTAAATGCACGAGATTCCGGCGTCAGAGATTGTGCCTCAGAAGTTCGTAACACAGGACACTATTTTGTTTCAAACGTTGGTTAAAACTATTGTCTAGGATTGCATTTGTTTAATTTTTAGCATATTGGCTCCAAGAAACCTACAGTTATAGATTAATGCTTTTAGCGTTGAATTATGTACCACGTCCTCGTAAGAGGCCGTATCAGTATCAGTGTTTCAGGCGCATGCATGCAACCCGCATTAATCCACATAAATCAAGGCTAATTTTATGTTCTCTATAGCAATAAGAGTATTACACATATCAACGTTATCCTCGCGCTTTATCAAAGGTACAGCCGTTCTTAATAGAGCTGCGTTCTGCAAAACGAAGCATAACAAATGGTTATATTAGCAACGTGATACTAAAAAAACGTTTCATAAAATTTGTAGCAACTATTCTTTGTACTTGACTTCGGCAAACGCAGTGAAAATAAGAACGACCGTTTCTATTATAAAACTTGAAGATAATGTTGATATGTGTAATACTTTTATTGCTATAGAGAACGTAAAATTAGCCTTAATTTATATAGGGTTAATGCGGGTTGCATACACGCGCCTTAAACACCTGACACGGCCTCTTAAATACCTCTTGTTAATCAAGGTACATATCAGTATGTTTCCCACGTCTTAGAAACCCTAACTGACCTTCAAGCGAATTCGCGAAATTTCCCCGGTTTCTGCTTGCTGTCGTAATTACGCCGGTTCTCCTCCGAGACTCAGTAGTTCTCATTTGTTGGCTCGGGTCAATTTCAGTTTCGTGCTGAAACCCTCCTGGACGGTAATGTGGTCGTAAATCTTGAGACGAAGGTAGAGCACGGCGGAATGTCAGAGGCGAGGTGTCTTCTAACAAGAAGCTTTATTGGACGTGTAAAATGGAAAGTTTCGCAGTTGTAAAGTGTGGAGTTGTCTGAACAGGTGGGGATCCTCCAGGTGTCCGCTGTATACCTGCACTGCTGTAAATTTTCCTTTGATCAGTTTGTCGGTCTTGTGTAAGTGGCCTTGATATAGCAACCCTCGTCGGCTTCTCTTGTGATCACAGGCTCGCCTGGGAACTACAGTCATAGGACTAGAAGTGTGGAAGCTATGAGTACGACACAACACGTGCATCCGGCCTCGACATAGCCTCTAGAGCAAGTCACCGTGTAATCTTCTCACCAACACCAAGCCCCTATGAGACATACAATGGTCACCTTACCACTTTCATGACGTTTTAAGAATGATGAAAGTGTACTACACACACCTATACTTTAAATAATATTCTGCGGCAAGATTTACGTACTTAAAATTAAAAGATCGCAAGTACTCCCATTTGAGCCGTTTCCAGCCGCTATAAAATATGCTTTTAAGGGTGTCCAATTGGGGAAAAAACATTACTTTATATTTGTATGAAATATTGTTATTTTTATAGACGTTCCTTCACACTACATTCTCCTCTTACGAAAAAAAAAAAAAAAAATATCTCAACCAGTTTTCCCTCAGTTGCACGCCAAAAAGAAAATTTGCACGGTTTTAGTTCTTATAAGCCGCAAAAACAAATGAACATAAATACATTTACAAAAATTCACACTGAAACTGTATGTCACAGGCTAGTGCTTGTCATATTTTAAAATACATTACAAAATATTTTTTGTATTTAAAAAAATCTACGAAATGTACAAAAAAATGCAAAATTCCAGAATTTTTTAAAATATAAAATTATTTTGTAAATTATTTTGAAACATGTCAAGCAGTACCCTTTGACATATAGTTACAGTGTGAAGGTTTAAATTTATTTATGATTGTTTTCTGCGGCTTATAAGAACTAAAAACGTAAAAATTTTGACTTTGAAGTGCAACTATGGGAAAACTGGTTAAGCTAAATTTTTTTTTATTTTTCGTAAGAGGAAAATGTCCTCCCAAACAACGTCTACAAAACGAACACTGAGAATTTTAAATGCATTTTTGTCACGTGACTTTACAATTAGAACTTACTGGTTTGTGGAGACACGCCATTGCTCACGTTTTGTTGGCCGAACTGTTCACTGCTTTTATCTATTTCCATCTTTTTTTTATATTGGGAATCTGGTTCTATATTTGTGTCGATATTCTACTGAAGTCTATCTCTAGAATGCTTTGTTGTCTAACATAATAATAATAATAATAATAATAATAATAATAATAATAATAATAATAATAATAATAATAATACTAATAATAATAATAATAAACTGACAAAGTTCATCTGGGATTGCTTCACTTTATTTTTTGTGTGTGTTTCATATTTTTTGTTCTTTTTTGTACTTTGCCATTCGATACAAGTTTGATCAGCAAAACACGAACAATGTCGTATGTCCACAAACCAATAAATCTAGAAGTAACACTATTTCATACAAATATGAAATTACGATTAATCTCCTCTTGGACACCCTTGCTGCGAAGTTATGAACCTGACACGTGTAACTTTCTTAATATAATATGTTCCTATGTAGACATGTATCATGTGTGATAAGCAGTTTTCTAATAATATGGTAACGGCCGAAGCTCTGCGCATAACTCGGTGGCCTAGCCAGACGGCCTCCTTAATGTGGAACATCGCAAGTCGAGTGGGACTTGTTGGATTTTATTGTTTAGTTGTTTACAAACACACATTTAAAATATATCATACTCACGCTCTAGTTAAATATTTCCTCATCAATCCATAACATCTGACCAATATGGATGACTCAAATAGTCATATATTATGTTGAAATTACGAATATATTCTCGCTTTTTAAGAGTTGTCAGGTGACGGGGATGCAAAAATTTGTTACTAGTAAAGAAATTATTCCTATGTTGATAAAGCGCTAAAACAATATTTTATTAACCAAACCAATTAAAATGTTGTTACGATTTGTAAATGAAATGATCAATTCAACAAGCTGGGTGAGAACACCACTTCAAAAATTTGTTTTCATTTTTATTTTTAAGGGATTTTCGTCGCTTTGCAGCTAACAATCAAAGAAAATAAGATATCTTCGTAACACCAACTGGAAATCAAGTGTTTGACATTTTAACGTCAAGTATTCTAAATAGGAATTTTAATACATTATTTTGTTAAAATAATATGAGTTATTTCAAGTGCTTTTCGGCAAGTTATTGAAGAAGTATTTCTGGAGTTTCAAGCAATTCGTTCGTCTTCAGTCAGTCGTACAGTAATTAGTTTTGGTCTAAATTTTACTTTTATTTCACCATTGAATTAAATATATAAATATATATATTTAAAGATTATCTTAATGAATTTCCACGAAACGTATATTCCGTATTTGATCTATATTATAAGATGCGTGTTACTTATTCACAACAACTTCGAAGTTTCCGTAGTAAAATTTGCAAAATTTAAGTTACCCATATTACTGAAATAATGTTCCTGCTTGTTTATATTTTTATAACGCCAGTACTTGATAAAATGTACCAAAATCGATGACATATGGAAGACATTGAACATAGTTTTCAAACACTTGAATACAAACTTAAAAGCTTCGTTTACTTAGTTTGCTGCAGTGGAACATAAATAAAAATGAATGTAAAAGTTAATTACTAATTCATTTATAAAGTTAACCGTTTTTTCCAGCAATTAATAGCAAATTCTCTTACAATAGGCCACATAGGGATGTCATTTTTAATGAACGGAAAATATTTTTTTTAGTATGACTATATTTCATAGATTCGTCGTCGTAATATCCATTGATAACATGAAAATTTCACATAAGAAGAATTGGTAATAATACGTTTCAGTGTTTAATGTGAACATCTGCAGCTCTGCTTCAAGGTCGATGTCTTGAATGTTTTAAACTATCGTCGTCTTAAAGCCATGAATCATCGCTGCAGATGTGCTCGTAAGGCAGTAAACACATTGGTACTAAGTTATTTTAACCTAATATCAGTTACTCTACTGGTCTATGAGGTCATAGAGATGAGGTCAACTGGTCGAAAAATCGTCAACACATGTAATGTAAGCAGCGGGGGTCTGCCGTGGTGAATCATATCAGTATTCATCTCGAGTGATATAAGATATTCATGGGAATGGAACATGATGATGACCGGACCGTATATTACCAGCCTTGACATTAAAGGGCGCGGTCTACCGCAGTTTTCATCACCATGTATTTATTTCTCAATTGCACCAGATAGTTTTTTCTTATTTAAGACACAAAATCTGGCTAACTTTGGATCTTAACAAAATCCTTACTAGTAATTCACTATTTATTTACAAGGATACAAACAACGTCGTTGAATTTTTCCCTCCCCTATAAAGATAATGGTTTTACTATGCAGCTCCCTTATAAGTGAATCTGGAAGAGACTCAAGTTCTCTGTTACAGTTCTCTTGGTAAAAACATTTTATCCCAACTCAGTGCTGATGTGCTTTAGCCACGAAGCCAATATTCTGCTAAACGAGCACTTAAAGCCCATTTGCGCAAACACACAGGTATAAAAATAATGCGAATTCAAAAAGAAAATCAATCCGAGAATTTCGAATCCAGAGGAAGTTCGTGGGAGCCGTTAAGCTTGCCCATAACTCGCCTCTTTAATCACTAGCTGCTTGCCTGTCGCTAGTCTTGAGGCAATTACGAGGCGGTAACTTGAAAATGTAATGGATATCTACAGGGGCGATATATTAGGTAATTTAAATGTGTAATAGGTGTCTGCAGTCTTGAAGAGGAGCAATAAAACTAACAACATCGGGAGAAGTCTCTTTTATTATTAGTATTTAATGTAAAACCTCATGACGGCTACGAGCTGAAGATAGAGGAATGTGTAAGGTGCCTGGTCAGAGGAAAATAACAGCTCGCAATGCGTGTTCACGAGATCGCAGACTCTGTAAGCAGTGCAAAACACAGGCAACCTGTAATTCTGAGCGGCACATTAGCTAGCTGTTACTTTGCTCCCAGCATGCAGTTCGTACAGTTTACTAGCTAACAATCTCCAGACTCAGAGTAGGCCGTACTCTCCTCTTGTGCTTTTGGCACGTCAATTACACCCATGAAATCGTACAACATTGCTAGTTTACTGAAGACATCTGTAAAGCGAACAATTGACGTTTTGAACTCCAAACCTTCCACGAGGTACACTTTAAGTAGTCTTCTATGTGTACAACACACAATTCACCAAACAAGTCCTTTGATTTCCGTAACTACGTAACTTTCTACAGTTTGTGAGAAATTTAAGGAAGCGTATATTTTACTTATCAACCGAGATAAATTAATAATTGTTACGTGTAACATGGTTCTAATATTAGGAAGAACAATCCAGTTGTTGTGGGGTAGTTCTTGCATTTGGCCTCCAAAAATTTATTCTGTTGCAGGAGAAAAAAAAACACTTGCCTACAATGATTGTATATAGAGTTTTGTAAATACTCCGGTGCGATGCAGATGTCTGTCACAGAAAACTGAAAAGAATAAGAAAACATAAAACGTTACATTAATATTGGGTAACTACATTATCTGATTATTGGACATTTGAGCCATTTTAAACCATCTTAATAAGGTTTCATAGTCAGTGATTGGCTGTTTTTGATTCTTAGCGTCTTGCGAGTCATGTACGCTAATCACAGACGTGTGGTGTCGTAATAGGCGTGTTCTGATTGGCACAGTAAAATTAGCAACGCCTCATGCGCTAATAGATTATGCTAATAACCATGAGGCATCTCTGTTTATGGAGAATCTCACCCTTATGAACTGTGAAGCCATGCGAACCTACCTGGAAACACTCACAGGGTATAGTATTATATAATTGTTAGGTCGATGTCTTCCTGCACCAGGACTTCAAACAATAGCCTTCTGTTCAGTATAGTCTGTTCACGATAAAGTGACCACTGCATAAAGTTTTCTTCCACACGTTTTGCAGCCATCTTTACAATTTTTACAATGAAAGATTCTAGCGTATATAAGCTAAACGTTTTAACAGTCTCAACAGTTAACACATACTGGCCAAATAAAACATATTTGTAATTGATTACAAGTTCTTCTGAGTGCTCAGTCAATAGTGAACAGCCTATATATGTTCATCGGATGTTTTACGAGACTTGAAACATCTGTACTGCCATGGTTGCCGAACACGGGGGAAATGGATAGGAATCGGCCAAGGCCGGGTATAGACAACCATCTCAGCATTCTCGTGGCGTGACTTTGGTAAACCATTAAAACTGACATCTTATAGGTAGATAACTACTGCCCACCATTGCTATTAGAGGCAGCAACATTTAAGTTCTTCGGTTATTAGGAAATAGTAGTTTTCGCAAACACCAACTTGCTATAGGCTGTTCGGAATACAGTTAGCACTCAAAAAAACAAAAAAAAAAAAAAAAAAAAATTGTTAAAAGTAACTAAAAGAATTTGTTTTCTATTTTCAGCCAGTTTATTTCTTTCCGTGCGTAACGGCCAGCGACGGGATATATCTGACCTCTCTGGACACGTGTAA
>PNEQ01054807.1:78998-91349 GCA_003012365.1 Medauroidea extradentata
ATATATATATATATATATATATATATATATATATATATATATATATATATATATATATATATATATATATATATATATATATATATATATATATATATATATATATATATATATATAGGTATTGAAACAAAGTGGTACAAAACTCTTCCCACGATAACCACCCGCACCTCTCGATTATTAGAGGGCAGTAACATCCGTCGACTGTTAACTTGAAACTCAATTGAGGCACGCAGAGCATAAGTGGTGTAAGTCCAAAATCTTTGATGGGAGACATGCAAAATTTACGTTATCATTCGGTAGCAGACTTAAACTTCACTTTCCTATACATAACAGAGCATAATCAGCGATTCAATTTGCCACGAACGTTTATGTGTTGTTGTCATATGACGTGTGTTATGTCTAGAGACGGGAAAAATTCGCGTGTTCACTGAGCTGTATGCTATAGCCTCCAGGATTATATGTGCACTGAATGTGACAGCAGCTGTTCATTATCTGCTCGCTGACAAAGTGAAGTATGCCAGTATTCAGCTAGAGTTGTATTATTGGCTCAGCTACTTCCAGCAAGTGTCGAGTAAGTCAACGGCCAATTGTGTACGTCATGCAGGCCTATAGTTGCTGGGACTCTAGTCTGCGCGTAAAAGAAAACGCGAATTTTTCACGTCTCTAGGGACAAAATTATTTCCGCGAAAAATTCATGGTTCTTCAAATGAGATATTGAATCATTGCTTCACTACTCTTTTAAGCAAAACTCTCTGGTTCTACTGAAACGCTCACAGGGGCGGATCCAGAATTTAATGGATGGAGGGGGAGGGGGGAATAAATTTTTGCTAGCACCGGTTGGCCGATTTAAAGCAGGGGGTCCGAGGGCCCTCCCCCGGAAAAATTTTGATTTTAAGACGGAAAATGGTGCACTTTGAGAAGATTTTGAACGTTAATGTTTAACACACAACATACACAAATTGGAACATTTTCAAAGAGTTTACAGTCAGTTTATTAAAATATATTACAAAGTTCATAACACCTACTGCAATTTCAATAGTTTGAATAAAAAGTATAACATTTCTAAAACAAGGTTTGGCTCTTGAGGGGGGGGGGGGTATTTCCCCAATTCCCCCCTTTTTGTATCCGCCACTGCACGTTGAGGATGTAAAAGTAACAAGCGAAATATTGCAGTTTCCAGATGTAAGTCAGACGAATGTCTAGGCTGTATCTACTGCTGATGTTCTCAGAGAAGCAGCGAGATAATGTTGGAGGGTTTGTTGGAAGTATAGAGGGTTGCAGAAGAACACGTGCCTACGTTGTACGAAGGGCAAGGTGAGGCAGGGGCGCGGGCCCCGGAGGTAAATGATGTTTGTGATGGTGTGCGGCACGGCGGGGGGCAAATCCTTTGTGAAGCCGCCCCCCTAGACACCTGTTTGTTCCCCCCTTCCTCCCCCTGCTAACTTGCAGCGGTCAGATTGTATCTCCGGCATTCCTGGCCGGGATTGAGTTCTACCTGCTGCAGGGGTGGGTGGGGGACAGAGGGGTGGCATCCTGGGGGTGTGAAATATGGCTCGACAGACAAGGACAGACACCACCTTCCTGGTACCGACACCCTGTCCTACCCACATACACTCTTACAAACCAACAATCTGGTCAACTCAACTCACATTAATACACGCTCAAGTGTCTAAAATCTTATTGCAACTCTCAGAAAGAGCTGTTCATGTTTTATTAGCGCTAGAATATACAATCCAGACAACGAAGAAACTGTACTTTCAAAAGAGAACACAATTTCAAAATGTTGAGTTGGTAGAGACCTGTGATTTTTGCGAAAAATTGCCTGCACCAGAGAAGATGCAGCGAGGTGTATTTTCCCTTGGAGGGGCGGAGGAAGAGCATTTTTGTTGCAATGTGCTATATTCACATATCTACATAGATACACACATAGGCACAGAATAATAATTGATTATGTTTGCTTGGTATTATTCCAGTTATATTTCAGAACCTTAGTGCTGTAGTTTGAAAGTGTGCCTGTTTCTACAGAATTTCGTGACGGTCCCGATACACCCCCCCCCCCCCACAATGTTCTGCACCAATTTGTTGCACTGCCTTACTGTTGTTTTGCTTCATTGTTACTGGCAGCGTTCTATTTGTGGTAAGATGCTTCTCATTGGACTGCACCAATCATACTAAGATTACTGCGATATCTCATGTCTTAGATACGCAGATGTGCAGCTGCAGATGTGCACTGAGGATCTAAAACAAAGCAAGGGAAATTAATTTTTTTTACAAGATACTAAGATCCATATGTTTAAAACCACTTAAACATTGACGATAAAAAATTCTTCTTTTTCATGCTGTTTCTCAAAATGTAATAAATGAATTCAAGCGAAAGTACAACATAATCATAAATGGTATTTTAGGTGTTAATTATTTAGCCTACGCCTTGCGTCCTATGTTATATATACATGTTGTTGCAAATGTTTGTGAACATAGGTCCCAAAACGCACCGTTTCTGTGCTACAGTTGTCAATACATGACGTATGGTTGATAGCACGCTGACAGGATAATGTTATTGTGGGGCATCATTACAGCAATACATAACATGTTACTATGCCACACACTACGCCACTAACTCACAGACAATAGGAACAACTGTGACACAGCAACATGATCCTACCAGCGCGCTACCAACCATACGTCATGTATGCCAACTGTAGCGTAGAAACTGTGCGTTTTTGGACCTATGTTCACATAACACTTTTTGTTCCTCTACACGTGAAGATTGTTTCCCTAGAATATTGACATGGAATTTTGCAACATCCTCTCTCTCTCTCTTTCTCTTTCTCTCTTTCTCTTTCTCTCTCTCTCTCTCTCTCTCTCTATATATATATATATATATATATATATATATATATATATATATATATATATATATATATAGCAGCTGAGTTGCACATGGGAAGCCTGCATATCAGCAGTTCAATGTTTTGTACATATAGAGGCGACGTGACATTTAAATTACGTACCAGTGGCGACCTGATCACTCCCGGCCATCTTGTGAGAGTAATAGCTCCCGGTATGTAACTGTTTCAAAGCAGCCACCTGCTACAACCTTCAGTATGTACATTATTGCACCTAAGTGAGATAATTGGCGAAAATTAAATTGTCGGGCGGCAGCCAAAAGACAGAAAATTTACTTTATTTTATATTTTTTATTAAAGTTCCCCGGTTTTACGCTCTTAGGCATAGAACAGGCGGCTTACGAACTATCTTAACCTAAGTAAATGACAAACATCCATGACCGCTCTGAGATTCGAACCCAGGACCTCTGCACCGTAGGTCGGATGGACAGAAAACTATCACTCGAAAACACATAATATAGTAATGTGGAGTCTATTTGGAAGGTCACTGTCTGCATGAAGTTTTTCTGTGTCTACGTAGGCTATATATTTAATTTAGTTAGATATTACTGACGAAATTGCAAGTACTTGCTAAGTTTCAAATACTTGCTCATGCAACATTGCAACCAAATAATGTGTGAATTAGTACGTTACTTCAAAGATTGTGTTTAGTTTACACTGTGGCTTCTAAGATAGTCTAAAATACCATTGTTAGAGACCTGAAAAATTCGTGTTTTGTTTTAGGTACAAGATAGAATTCCAGCAACCGTAAGTTCGTGCTACTTTTGCAATTGGCCGTCAACATATTTAACACCACCTTGTAGTCTATGAACCAATAATAACAATGTAACTAGATGTGGGCCCATTTCATTTTGCCAGCGATCAGTCAATTAACTATACTCCTAATTAGCATATTTGTAAGTGTATTTATGCATGAACTAAATTACTCTGTATTTATTACGCTGGATAAAAATTGTTACATATGGTTAACACAACCAAATGTAATTTTGACTGCACAAAGTGTGTCGTTCTTAATACATTTGGCTGTGTTAACCAAATGTGACAATTTTATCCAGCGTAATAAATACAGAGTAATTAATTTCCAGGAAAAAAAGTATGGCACTTCATCGTGGGTTTAGTACTACTGTACAGCTAGATAACTTAATATTTCCATGTTAAAGTAAATTTACATCCAGATGAATACACCACCCGTATGATTATACCTTTTCATATTTTCATATCTATACACTTATAAATGTGCTAATTAGGGGTATTGTTTAAACACAAATTAGCAAGTTAACATATGTATGTCAATAATAAAAGTGATTTTCAATTTTACGAGTAGACATCTCCAGCTACCTAGTTACCTAGTTGTAGTATTAACCACGTGAATTATGAAGAATGAATATATATATATATATATATATATATATATATATATATATATATACACACACACACACATCCCTAAGTATCAACACTGGTATCTTTATGACTTAAGTTAGATTTTTCACCCACATGTTTCAATCTCATAAGTGAATGTCTTCAGCTTTGCTTCGGAGTTATTGTCAGTGCGATTTGTGCAGAGACGCCGTTTATTTTGACTGGTCCAATCAGAACCAGGTTAACTGCGACACCACGCGTCTGTGATTGTCGTGTATGAGTCCAAAGACACTGAAAGTTAAAAATCATACAACCACTTACCGCTAAGCAGAATGTAAGTGTGTGCGTGAGACATTGAAACCAGTTCGAACAAATGTATTTTTATGAAAACTAATAGTTCTTAAATATAGTACATTAGCACATACTAAGAAGTTAACAGCAGATATCTGGAGCAGCTTCGTAAAATGCACAGCATTTACATATACGCCCTATGCATGCATTTTTTGTATTAATAATTAGTTTTCTTTCACTAAGAATTGTTTTATTGGAATTTTTGTTCCTGAACGAAACGAAGTATCACTAAATTCACATTGATAATACGCTTATTGTTACATGATTTGCAAAATATCTCTTGAAGTGTGATATCAATCTAAAGCACGTAAAAATTTACAAATTTGGTTTAACCAACAAGCTGTACACATATGTGCGAATTAACCAATAAATTGTTACACTGGCGACGTAGGCCTACAAATATTTCATTGTCTCATACAAAATCTTTGTTTACTGTAAAGTAAAGCATTTAATTGGGACTGTTTGTGTATTTTGCAGTGAAATATCTAGTTTTACAAAAAATATAAACTGAAAAACATGTCTTGTGTTACTATATTTTGTTTAAAATGTGTTCTTTGAAAATATTTCTTTTTCTTTAAAACTTAGATAAAATTTTTGTAATATAAAACCGGTTAAATTATAACTAATGTTTCGATTAACATTACGATAAACATTTGGTTGCCATTTCCGCATACTTGAAAGTTTCCTTTGCGACAAAGATATTTTGGAGTGGTTCTTATTCAGAGAAAATATTTGTTAGTCGATATAAAATTAGCTTTCTAAGTGTTTACAAATGTAAAAAAATTTTCATTGTAAGTAGATATTTTGGCTCAGTCACAAAAGTAGTGTTCGCCACTATTGAAACAAGTATTTAGTAAATGTATATTTGAGCCTGCGGCAGAGTTGTCGGCGGCGTGTACAAAGACGTAATTAAATATGTGGTGGGTGTTGGTTTGAAGAGGAAGGTTCTCGTGACGAGGCGGGTGAATATTTAATTATCAGAGGATAAGACGAGTCGTGAGGGTAGTATCTTGATGTAGTTGAGGCCGGCACTTCGTGACGTTGTGAGAGAGTTGCCCCGCCCACTACTAACACCACCCCCTCCCCCTTCCTTCCCGTGCCTACCAAGTCAAACCCACCTGCAGGTCAGGCACTGCCATCCCAGCCTCTTAACCTCTCCACATCTTATATCCATTCGTGTTCCTAATTAGCAAACTCATGGTCGATACTGTTCAATACCAGGAGTTTCCGCCCACGCATTTACAAGGATTATACTCACTAGAAACAAATGGTAATCTCTAAATACATAACTAGCTGTCACGTGCATTATTGGCGAATTGGTTGTATATTTATTATATTCGGGAAACAATTGTTTGTTTTATGAAATCGGAAATTACAAGCCATGCGTCACGCGAAACGAAAATGTTAATTTATTTATGTTAAGAGGTTACGAATGCTAGAAAAAAAGGTCACGTATTTTTTAGTATTTTAACAAAAACTGCCAAAGTTTTATACATTGTTAGATACAGTGATGTAGCAGTGAAAGTTGTCCGCTTGCTGAGAAACTACGTACTTTTCCATCGCTATTTTATCGTCACTCGTGTGTTCACTTTTGGCTGGGACAGTGATGTTTAACATATATCTGGATGTTTAACATATATCTACAAGCAGTTATGCTGAGCCAAGTTATCATCTTCCAATAACATAAGGTGCTGTATTGTCGTAGAAAGCATTGCGGCACCAGAACATTTTGCTATGTTCCACTCTCCCTATACATTGTATACAATGTCACTTCCAGCAAATATTTTTTATTATTTACTTGTAAACTATGCCATATTCACCATTTTTCTTTATTTGTGTTCTTACATATAGTAAAAACTATAATTTTAACAAAACTAAATTGTTCATTATTTTAATAAATCAATATCATTCTTTGTGCGTTGCCTTTGGGATTACTCCGAGAGTTGTTTTAAATTTTTAAAAGCTATTTTTTAAATTCCAAATTTAAAACAAATTTTAGCAATTTTTCAGAAACAGAACTTTCCTCTGTGTGATTACACTGATGAAATTAAATTATTTTCTTTCACTGCAAATTACTTAGTTTTAGTTGTTTAGAATAATTTTGGCTACTTACTACCAGGAAACTGTATAACTGCTACTTTGGCATTGAAATATAATTATTTTCCTTTAAGTAATTGGTTTATCTGATATGTTTAACAGTGTTTAATTTCCCAATATAATTACGAACAGTTTTCTGTTCGTTGCCTGATATTGACGGCCCAGTTCAAACAACCCAAAAAATTGCATTTCATAGTTTGGCTCACCAACACATAAACAGAAGTGCACTTTACTCAGTTGATAAGAAAAAACAACACGTAAATTCACTTGTTTTAATGGCATGGCACTTTATCCTGACTGCCAGTGAAGAGCTGGATATTGTACTTCTTTTATTTTAAAGTGTGGTAATTTCAGCAAAGACAGACTATCAACATTTTGAACACATTAAATAGTAGCCTCTGTACTTGTGTTTCAAATTAACAACAACCAAATATGTTAATTAACAGATTTGTTGGTGAAACGGAAATATTTCTATATGAATTTTACTGAAAACGGAAAATGTTGAGTTGTTTCCCTTTTGAAATTAGCCCTCGATATTTGCACAATGCAATTTTGTAACTATTTGGTGTTTGGTGACATGAATTCACAAAGAGTGTTCCCACTAGCTTTTTATCACAACATTAATACGTGGGAACCTAAAGACCAATACTAGAGCCTACAAAAGGTATTTGCAAATTCCCAACTTCTCTGCGAGTGAAATACGTACTGTCTACATGTAAAGGAAAACTGCTTGGTCAAAAATATACAAAACTACGGCTGGTAGACCCTTGCACTCACGAAGACTTGTTTTGAAGTCATGCACTTTATCCACTATTCTAGGTGTTACATGACGTGATGGAGATAAAAATAAAAATTTATGGCACGTATTTTTAATGACTCGTTGAATTTGTTATTATAAGCGTTTAAAGCCATGCCATCCTGTTTCTAGTGTTATCGCGATGATTATTTTATAAACCTAAACTAGAGCAGAGAGCAGTTGATTAGAGCGAAACGGTGTTTTGTAACAAAAATTGTTCATTTCAATACAAAACATGGTATCACTCGAGACAACTACTGATTGGTAAATCAGTAATATAGGTATGTCAACTCATTAATTAGAGCTTTTATTGTCATTCCCTCTATCATAGATAATATGACATAAAACACGTGTTCTGTAGCAGGCGCTCTGCAGGCGTATGCGAACTTCTAATATTCTTTCAAACACTTTATGAATCCAGATGCAATTATAACTTTGTGTTCGCGATACGTGACTTGAAGTAGGTAACCACAGACACTGTGTATGGTTTAACACACAGAAAGAAATATTTTGTGGGTATTTATACTGCCAAATTTATTTTGTCGTTACTACAAAAACAATTTGCTGTCGCCAGTAAAATATTGTGGTCAACAAAAAATTGCTTTGCGTTTACTAAAAAATAAAATTACAGGGAAGACTTGCTACAAAACTTTTCTCTCAGTGCAGTGTTGCAGTGTTTCAGACACCACTCATATCAAAATTTCGCTACACAGTTTTGACACTTATATGTTATAATTTGTAGCTGAATTTTTTTGTAGAATTATACTTAACGGTTTTTTATATTTAATTACCTAAAGTACCACGTTTTTAGTCGTGATAATAAGCAAAAATGAAGGAAATTATTTTTTTGCTGGCGAATTGTACATTATTTAAAAAAAACGCGTCCACAGTATTGTGCATCGTGTGGTTGCACGTTGACTCAATTTTTTTTCAAAACTTTTGGTTAAAAAATATTTAAGTTATTGGTACCAGTCTGAAAAAAACTGCGGAACAAGCCCTTAAGTATACAAGTTTTAGTTCTCCTCTGTGTAGGGTAAACCTACCCTGTTTCGTGGTCTAAGACTTCAAACTTCAGTAAAACAAGTATGTTACGACATCTCAGTAATGTTCTTATATGTAATATAGTAGTCACTTGTTACTGAAACTACAAGTACCTGCCCTCTGTTTATGTATTACCAGCAGTGCGCCCGCAGCTTTGCTCGCTCCTCGTAGTACCAGATAGTTAGTTCACTCATCAAGTGTTAGAGTGACGAATATGCTAGTTGAGTTAACTCTGCTGCAGGATAAGTAGCTATAGCTGTCCACGCGAAAATCAGTCTTAAATTTGTCCCTGGTAGGCTACCTTATGTTTGTCAGTGTACTATAAACTGTTTGAATAATGCAATTATTGCAATTATTTTATACTGTATTCGGTGGAAGTAGAAATATGTAGAAACAGGGGCTTTTCTCGAACATAAATTCTTTCATCATAACATGCTTGGAAATTTAAGTTCTTGTGGACATTCTAGAGTTTGTACAATAGCAGTCTCAAATTTCTTAGCTTTTTTACATTTATGTTATTGCTTACACTTAGCTTTTTTGACATTTTGAAATAAATAAGGTAAAATTTGCGACTATACTGCAAATTATATTATCCTTACACTAGAGTACAAATATGGCGAATGAGCTGGAAACTTATTAGGGGGTTAGAATGAAAGTGAAGAATGTCATTATTGCTTAGTTTTGCAGAATAAAGAGTTTTTTGTAGGAACTCATAAAACGATTTGCCAATATGTTAACGCAGCCCTGACTTAACTCACTTTACATTTAAACATGGGCATACAAATAAAGACAATATACAATAACCACAATATATTCAAATTAGTGACATACTTCACTTTCATTTTAACCCCTCATATAAATATGCCTCTATCAGTTAGGCATATTTTTTATATTCTTCATTTTCCTGTCAGATTGCGACCAAATTACACGTTACCAACTCAATCACCATGTCTGTGAGGGCCGCGGTGGCCGAGTGGTCAGACCATTCGCCTCCCACGAAGGCGGAGTCGATCCCCGGATTTTCGCATGTGGGAATAGTGCCGGACGATGGTGTTGGTCGGCGGGTTTTCTCGGGGATCTCCCGTTTCCCCCGACCCTTCATTCCCGTACTGCTCCATGCCCACCTCATGTCACCCCTCACCAGCTTTTAAAGACCTCGATGTTAAGCGCTAACCAAAATTCTCACTCATCATGTATGTACTGTAGCGTAAAGTAGGTAGAAGTTGAGGTATAATCGCAGATTTAACATTTTTTGCTCAGAATTTCAAGAAGGCAAAAATAATAAATTTCAATATGGAAACTGAAACCGAGCCTTAAATTAATTAGGTACGTGTTACTTGTAGCTGGTCCGGAGCCAGCTTAAATAAACCTCTCTCGTTCCCACAGTGTAACTTAGCCAGAATTTTGTATCAGGATAAATTGGATAAATTAATTTAACTAACTGTATACACATTTAATACATGTAATATTACAGTGCAGGCGTATAAATGCAGTTGTGAAGATTATGAAAAAAATCAAGATTATGTTACCTACAACATATATCGTTAACAACACTTTTGTTAAGATTTCTCCAATTTGGTTTTGAAAATAATTTAATTATGCACTCTTGACCAAGTACATGTGATATTTTACTGGGATTGGATATAAAAAATATTACATTTGCTTTGAACACTATGTGGGTTTTGTCTGAATTCACACTCTCAAGGACTGGTTTCATGTCGTAGAAAAGTGAAATTTTGTGGGACAAATTATTACAGCCAAATTCACAGAAAGGCCACTATTGCACAATATAATATAGTCGTTAGTCAATGGCATAACTACAGTCTCATTATTTGCAAGTTTTTGGCAGTATGGTTGTTATTACCCAAGCCTTAGTACAATTTTATTTTCCAGAGCATAACTGGATGAGGAAAGTGAAGAGGTTTAATGGAATCCCTACAGAAACTACTATTTAGGCAGTGCAATATAGCTGCACAATTGAATTTATTTACACGCTTAGGTTATTGCAGTATATACAAATGTGTTAAATATTCAAACATGGCATAAACATTAAATATTTTTATGCCAGTGTTGTATTACTTTAATTAATTACCAAAATTATTAACCACAGACGTATTTTGAATACAAAGTAAACAATGTCGCACAGTGAAGTAGTACCATATATCTTGTCTGATTTTGCATTACAACCAAACAAATGGATATATAATGTGTAAAAATAACTTGCATTTTATGTCTAGTACCTACAAGAAATCAGACTTTCATAAGTAAATTCCTTTACATTTAACACGTACACACCTGAAATAAGTCATAAACCCCATCTTTCACAGCAAAAACGGGCCACAATCAGCTGCTTTGTTTTGACCACATATCGGTCGTGCATAGAGTATAGCCTACCCTGGGTCTATCCGTATATATGTCGTTGGTCTCGACAGACCTGTAGAATGAAACCCCTATATGATTTACTTCTCTCTGGTCGTACTTGCTTTTCGGATCGTCTGCTCTGAAGGTTAACAAACAAAGTTTTCTGTTTAATTAAGTTATATAATAAAACAAAAAAATTGCACTACTTTTTTAGGCACTTACGTAAGCATCATTCTGATGCGAATACAACATCAACATCTCTATTGGTTAGATAAGTATCATCGGATTATTGAAAACATATCTTATGCCTTTTCAAACCCTTTAGGTGCCGAATTTCGAAAAATCTTAATTTCACACCTTAAATATTTGTTAAAGTATCCAAGTGAAGTTTAAATCATGACGATAGCTCATTCAGTCGAAGTAATATCGATCATTCATTAAAAATCGCATATCACTCCTGTACAGTACTGAGAGTTCAACATTTGAAAAATCTTGGAACCCTTTTACGGCCATTTACGTAATCATCATCTTGAAGCAAAAATAAACGGAATATCTCGATGGGTTCGATGTATATAGAAGATTTATCTAAGACACATTCCAGATATTTTCACCTCTTAAGAGACTGAAATTCGAAATACCGTTGTATCGCATTTTAGACTACTTAACTGGTGTCTCTAGAGCGTGAAAAACACGAAAATAGGACGTTGGGTTAAAGATATATCGACGATTAATTAAAAACACATTTCGTCACTATTTACCCCTTTTTCACTTCCTTAGGTGGGGAATTCCGAAAATTCCTGAAATAACTTTTCAAGTATTTGAGTAAACATCAATCTTAAACAAAAATTTCTTCGCTATATAAAAATAAACTGGATCGACATATATCGATTATGAATCGAAAACATATTTTGGTCTTTTTTTAACCTCTTTGAGGCCAAAATCGGAAAATATATTTTAATGGTATTTGGTATATTTACGAAAGCATCTATCTAACGCAAAGAGCACTTCGATGTCTCGATTGGTTCGATAGATATGGAGGAATAATCTAAAACACGTTTCACATATTTCCACCCTCTTAATTAAATAATTTCGAAACGTCTTGGAGTCCTATTATAGACTTTTGTATACATAACCAATTAAAGTAAAAACCACGACATTAGTCAATTGTGTTTCATTGCTATAGACTATTCACAAAAAACAGCCCGTTTTACTGCTTGGGGATCAAATTTCAAATATCGTTGTTACGAAGCCCTTCGTAATCTAGGGTTAAACAAGCGTAGTTTAAAATTAAAGAAGGTAAGGTGAATCAACATATTTATTGAGATGAACAATTACAAGATAAAGTAACGGGCCTCCAAAATTTACGATCGAACGGGCGGTCGCGGGGGTGCCGGTAAAAGTTAAATGGAAACTTTCAACCAAAAATATTAATATTTA
>PNEQ01054808.1:7772-25031 GCA_003012365.1 Medauroidea extradentata
TTTCTATCTAAACAAAAAACGTAACAAGAATGAGATACGTATTTACAAGGCGAAACGTAACCTCTCCGACTCATGCGCTTGCGCTCGGCTGCCTTCGGCTGTACTCGGAAGTGCACAAAATGGCGGAAGAAAATTCCCAAAATTCTTGACGTTACTGCAATTTATTCACTAAACTTTACGGAAATGTAAAAGTAAAAGCACATATTTACAATAGAACAAAATGAATTTGTACAATATACGTGTTCGAAATCTATTGAAAATAATTTGGATATCAACATAAAAAAAATATTTCCTCTATAAAAAATTACGTTTTTCTGTTGGTGGCAACATGTTTGTTGTTCGTTTACAGAAAATACGGCAATGTTTGTGTTTACACACACAACCTGCAGTATGTAAAACGTTTCTTACAATAAGATGGACTGCCTAACATATTTGAAACAATAACGGTAAAATTTATAGTCAAAACCAGTCGAAATATTACGTTCGTCCGTATTTTTGACAACGGTAAATGTGTGCCTTGTGCGGTTATGTTAATTTCTTTACGCCTGTTTGTTTCGAGAAGTGTATACGAGCGTGATATGAAAACGTAAAATGTAAGTTAACTTTTTAATTTTGTTGGTGAAAATGTCTGAACGGTCGATGCGGGAAATTTATGCATATATGAACGATCCGTGTGGGTTTATTTAACATTGTTTATATAGACAATTTGTCGGGACCGTGAAAAACGATCGATGGATGCGGGAAAACAAAAGTAACGGGAACGATGCAACGAGGTTCCACTGTAATTTACAATGGCGGGGAACTCTTATTTGTACGATAGATACGGGAAAAACGATAATTGGAAAATCGACACATGCGGATATTGTTATCATTGGTTATAATAGGGATTACGTCGGGACCATTAAAAAATTACGATACGTGCGGGAAAACGATACATGCGAGTACGATAGATAGAGGTTCGACTGTATATGTATATATAAAACCTAACAAAACTGAAACAAGGCCAACGATTCTCACCTGGCCAACCAACAAGATAAATGCCAAATTCAAACACTATCACTCAGTTGTTGAACCTGAAGCAACCTATGCTACTGAAACATTGTTCAAGTTAAAACACCAAATCAACAACAGATAAACTACAGAAAACAGACAGAAAAATCATCAGAACAATCATGGACAATGGCGATTATTGCCTAATGAAGTGCTAAACCAA
Source organism: Medauroidea extradentata (assembly GCA_003012365.1). Classification (NCBI taxonomy): domain Eukaryota; kingdom Metazoa; phylum Arthropoda; class Insecta; order Phasmatodea; family Phasmatidae; genus Medauroidea; species Medauroidea extradentata. The sequence continues at coordinate 8,986 of PNEQ01054808.1, forward strand.
GAATCTGAGTCAATTATAGACAATGCGGAAAAGAAGAGTTACATTGTTTTGCCACATATCAAAATTATCAGGAACCAAGTACAATTTTTAAAGGTCCATAATGGTTTAAAGAAGTCCAAGATGATTTAGAAGAATTAGGATTAAAAAAGAAACAAATTGAATGCAAAGAAGAGAAGAGGATCCTGAGAAACAGAAACAACAGACTTTAAACTAACAACATTTGAACATAAAAAGTACACTATAACCGATGAAGAAAGGGTAGCCACCTCGGACTGAATGAAAAAGTTCTGGGAGCAGAAGAGGAAGCCTAAAGCCAAATCTCTAGTTAATACACTTAAGACTTAAAATGCAATAATTTTTTTTATGTTTAGTGTTTTAGTAAGCTGGTGGACCACAACGAAGAACTCCAAGTGCAATGTGTGACCCACAGACCGGGCACTGAAGAACCAGTCTCTATAGACCCAAACAGGGCTGCCTCAACTGTTTGGTACCTGCTTACGTGCAACACCAACAATAATTCTGAACACCAGAAATTTAAAATATCACACATCCATTTACAACACTCATACAACGACCTCGAGGGCTACAATTCACACCATGGTCCTAACATCAAGTAAAATAATGGAATCGCCAAACTTATTTTTAAAATTGCATCACTTTAAAACATTTTTTCATCTATTAAATTACATCTCTCAGGAGTGTCTGTCATGGCATTCATATACACCTAGCATTAACAGACTGAACAGGTTACACTATACAAAATAATTCTCCTTAGGGCATAATGCAGACACTAGTCAATGCCAGGGCCACGTGGCCGAATGTACAGACAATTAGCCTCCTACCAAAGTGATCCGGGTTCGATTCCAGGAGGGTCGGTCCTCGGATTTTCGCATGTGGGAACCGTGCCGGATGATGCAGTTTGTCAGCGGGTTTTCTCCGGGACGGTTTTCTCCGGGACGTCCCGTTTCCCAACCCTCTCATTCCAGCGCTGCTAGATACATCATGTCACACCTCACCAGTGCTGACCAAAATCTCTCACTCACCAGCCATTGCTGCACAACCACTACTCTTCTATATGGTACTGTATATACTACAATTTTAAGTAGAGAATATGGTTAATAATGACTTTCATTCATTTAGCATATTTTGCCTGTGGTGTTTCTAAATATCACGAACAGGCAATTAATTTTACAGAAATACATAAATCTAGTGCTCTACTTAATTTCGTGCTACAACTGAAAAGGAAATATGGCAGCCATCACATTTATTTTTGTTTACGTGAGGGCCAGTACTATCTGTATCAAATGTCTGGAAGAATGGATTAGTGCTAGCCTGCCCTCCTCTTCAGCACATTTCGCCTTGGTCTGCCTCCCGGGTGTCCCCACCCCCTCAAAACACAAAGTTCTAGAACCTACTGCCCATTCCACGAACATTGAAAACCGGTATTGTACCACAATGATTTGTGCCGCAAGATACAAACTTAAAAACATTAGTAGCTTATTTTTGTCAACATAAATTTGGCTACATTCATTAGTTACAAAAAGCACATTACTGTTACTATTTCAATAATTGAATTAGTTTTACTAACAGTTGCACAAAAATGAAATGTCTTACGATAAGTGAAATTTAAATTTTTGCACATTCTTGACAAGAATAAAAATAATTATTTTATTTAATAATACTGAAGCGTGTTTCATAAACAAAATTCATGTTTAAAAACCTGTTTTTTTCCATAACTATAAAATGTAACACTTGACATTTCCAATACCTTTGCCGTTTACTGTTAGTAGAAATGGCCTGTATTCACCAAAATTTTTTTCTATTTTGTGGAGATTGGAACTCATGACACTTATACGAAACTCTGTGACTACCTGTGCTCTTAATATTCGTATATTTGTTAAGACGTACGTACAATTTTTAAGTTTTATTAAGCGCTGGTATCTACTTTCTCTGGCTGTGCTATGGGGTTTATTACACGGACAGTCAGTTTCCGTCGTGTGGTTAACTGCTGAACCCCCACAATCTACAAGTAAATTGCGCAGAAACTCACTGCTTCAATTCAATCACACGTTTATGTGGGCAACGCGACCTCACATTCGCCTCTTCGGTAATCACCTCGCATAACAGCTCGTCTCCGAGAACAATAAGGTAACTCTGTGTAGCAATTATTCTTTTAATTGGTTATTTAATTATACTGAAATTTAACTACATTTACATTGACAATACTACACATACTTAAGCATACAGATTCCTTACTTAATTATTAATAAATATTTTTAATTGATGCACAGTAGCAGCCCTCTGTAGACTCTGCCATCCAGCCGGCAGGTTTCTCTTCTCCCTCCATACCTTGCCTCGCTCCGTCATGAGTCCCTTAATAAAATATAGTTGTCTACCGGGCCTGACAGCTGAATCTTTAATTTTTATTCTTATTCTCCAATTTACAGATCTTTCAATTAATATGATAAAATTTCCATTCCAAACAAAAACAAACTTGAAATACAGTTATACAATAATTTTGGGCCTATTACAACTTTTAAGCTACCACTGAATACGTTAGAAGTAGTAAGTAACATTCCACATTATACGTGCTGTTTTTAACTAGTCTACAAATTTACACACATTAAATTGAGGTATATCTTCACTAAAAAATCACGTAATTTTACAATAATTGAGGGTTAATACAGTGCACTAATTAAAAACTACACTACTATTAATTTTGCTTCCTATCAGTGTATTTATAGTTTTACTTTTTTAAGCATAATTTAACACCAACCTTTTAGCAAATACACTGTAGCTATACATTTCTCAGTTTTGATAACATATGTGTACACATTTTCCAATTACTTATAACAATTTCATAAAATTATACCTAATGCATCAGTTTTCCATAATTACGCATACAAGAATGCACAATTACCAAATTCTCGTATGTGTAGTTGACAGTTCCGTTTTCAGTGCATCTCTTGGTTAATTTTCTATGACAGCTAGTATGTGTAGACATGCACTTGAATTAAAGCAAATACATAACACAGAATGTAATGTACCTGGCTTATAACTTGACATTCCTTATTTAAAAAACTCAGTTTAATTTGACTAAAAACTTTTTTGAATTATGTAACAACCTTATACCTTGCAACATGATAAATATCTATCAGTAGAAAGATAGACAGTTGCACATCTACTATGCTTTAAAAAATACACATTTGTTAAATTTACAAATTTTTACCAGTGCACGGATTGACAGCATTGGATTTCTGGCTAAGTCCCGTTGGGGAGTCACCAAAAATTAGTGCAAAATGTTAAAAATCTAAGTATTAAAATAACCTTATATGCCCCTTCGTTTTACGGGAGTTCTTTGATGTTTAGCAGTTTTTTCTGTACTTCGCCTTTTAAGTCTTTTGATAGAAGATTTACTCACTCCTGTATATTTTCCTGCTCTAGCTCTCCCTCTCTCTCTGCTGCTTTACTTAGAGAAGAAGCAAGCATTTATTTATCGCTTCTTCATTACACACCCATAACACCACTTTAAGTTGTACACGATAAAGTGTGAGCACTTTTGAAGACCATGTATTATATTGAATAATAATTTATTATATATGTATATCACCCGAGATGTATACATATATATGTATATATATGTGTGTGTGTCACCTCAGACATTTACATATGAGTACGGTATAATCAGCATATTATGAATGCTACTAAGTGTGTTTTGTTTATATTTAAAAGAGACAGGAAAACAAGACCTTTTCTGAAAGTAAAAACATTACTAGTGTTACAAAAGTGCTCACTTTATCCCGAGCGACCTTTAATTATCTCTATCCTTGTTGTGCAATACTTTGTTGAATCTATACTGTCACGCGCCACACATTGCCAACAACACTGCTATGAGCCATCTAGACATTTGAAACAGACGGAAAAGAAGGAATTTTGTGTCTCGTGATTCAATTTCTTCTAATTATTTTTCATTATATCAGCCGTAGCCTATTTACACTGTACTACAATTAAGCTCTTATTTCTTCTTGCTTCTGTAACCCTTAACCGAAATGAATTATTTTATATTTTAACTACCGTATAGGCCTGAATGTACGACAACGCTTTTTGCAGAAAAATAACATGGGGGTGGTCTCAATCATAGCACCATAACATTAAAGTTACATTTTCAAAATATACGTACATACGTACGCACATACAAACACACACATACATTGTATTTATCCAAAAATAAGTCCATCTATTATTGTCCTATCGTAATGGTAAATTTTTTTGTCACAAATCCTTACTAACAGCTCCAAAGAATAAACTCAAAAACCAAATACGAAATTAATTTCAAAACACACATACCCAAGTACAATAAGAAAAAACTTAAGCCATCATCAAATAAATTTATTTTCACCAAGTCTCTACCTGTGTATAATTTCAGTTGCAGGACTTGTTATGCATATTGTAAGGAGCTGATGAGAAGGCAAGGCAGAAGAACAGGGTGGTGGTGGTGGTGGGGGCCACATAGCACTCCGATTGTCCCCACCACCAGCCGCATTCCTGAGCCTTGCCTTCTCCTGAGCTCCACACTATACCTAACTATTAGTTAAAATTTCCCATTGTAACTACTAGGCTCAAATTTTCTTCTATTTTTAAAAAAGGGTCACTCATTATTTAACACGTGCTTTCATTTTTCGGCAGGTCTAACCTTAAAGTAAAAAACTGAAAAAAATCTTCAATTTGTAACGAAAGCATGGACATGTTCCTAAATATGATGCCAAGTATGTCATCGCCAAAGACAAGAACTGACACAGAGTTTTATGGATTAACTGTCTACGTTCACATTGATTTGTGCACGTAACATTAACAAGCCCTATGCATGTGTGTGCGTAAGGAATTATATACGCCCTAGCTTACAAGATGTTTTGTTTACCACCGTCCACCATTACTAAACGAATGAATATGTAACAGTTGCTTGCGGTGAATTTTGATGTACTAATGTTAATGCATCTTTATTTCATGTAACCGATATATGAACAGTTGCTTTGTGAATTCTATTCACAGTTACAAGCATAAACTCGCATACATAAAATGCCAGTAACGTAATCTACCAGAGGAAATGTTGATTGAAAATGATGATAACCTACCTCACTTTTAGTTGTGACTTGTGTTACGTTTGCGTTTAACACCTACCGGCCTTGTGTTTTTTATAAATAATACATATTTCACTAGAAACCAAAGACTATTTTACATGTATAGTCCATCTCACGTAAGAATTCCTTTTTTTGACAGTTATGCTCACATTCATTTTTACTGCTGTTGCCATGGAATAAGCAGTGTTTTCCTCTGCCACAAGTGATTTTTGCACAAACACACTCAACTAGATTTCAGACTGCATTACATCAAAATAGAAAGTATTTTTCTGTAGAAATTTGTGCATGTTATTGTCTTCAGAACTGTCAAAAAAAGGAATTCTTATGTGAGACAGACTATATGTATAAATATTACTGCATAAGTGAAAACCTTAAAAATGTTTGTTACGTGAAAATAAGATAACCCCCCAACTCTTTGGAAGTGATTTTTGGAACAAAATATATACTTGGGTAAATACGGCATGTATGCTTATGTACAGCAAAAACATAAAAGGACTGCAATTTCACAATGAGACAGCATAGCTGCCAACCTTAAGGATTCAGAAATAGTACAATTTTCAAAATGAGTAAAATTGTGCGTAAACGAGTCACAGCATTTCACATGTTGTGTATATGTAAATGCCATCAAACTAAAAACGTTGGCAATTTTTTTTAAATAAAATACTACAATGTGAACATGTCACAATGTTGTATGCAACATGCTGAATAATTAATAAAATTAGCTTAAAATTTTTGCTACTATTCATATGTTGAGTTCATGGCTAAAATTACACAGCCTCCCTAGGGCTATTATAAGGAAAACAAACTTAACAGGGAAATTACTGAATGTATTTTACAGTAAGCTTACTTTGTTGCACCATCATAAAAAATGTTCATAATTTTAATATTCATACAAATTTAACAAACCTAGTATAGGTAGTTTTGATTTCTGCAAGTTTACAAATTTTACCAGTTTTAATACACCAATAGATAGGCCCCTACTTTACGATTTCTGGTAACACAGCATTTAAATTCTCTTTCACAGTTCCATAAGTGCACGAAAAATTCTTAAGAGTGCAAATTAGGCAATATAATCACACTTGGCACATCTAACCACAACTCTCTGACACTGCAAATACTGTGGATTTGAGAAATAAATTGTACATCGTTGAACGTGCAGATGTGATACAATATTAATACCACATACTTTAAATTTTTGAACAGTTTTTAACATCCTCATGGTTTGGCAAATACTGTATATAAAAACGTAATTGTAAAAACTGCAAAGTTGTATTTCCCAGATATGAAAGTTGCAATATTCCTACGTTTTAGACTATTAAATATACGACGTTGATACAAGTACCGGCACTAAAATACACCGCCACAGTACCCCAATTAATACATTTAAGCTTGGCAAAATACCATGTTTACAAACATAACGCAACTACGACGTATGCTTCAATATTTGCTGAAAAAAATGAGAACTAAACGATAGCTTATTTCAGTTCACAAGATTTTATGCGTGTTCTAGAGCAATTACTACACGGAAACGGTAAAGTGGAAAGCCACTACAAACTAAAACAGTCTCGTGACTTTTGTTTGCACGAGCCACGACGGCCATTTTGCCAGAAAGACAACTACAATCGATCGGGTGTGCTCGGCAAAGTTCGGGTTACGTTTGTACGATGCGTGAATAATACGGTACTCTGAAGTGAATAATATAGTACAATGGCTATAAATGAAGCACACTAGTTCCCGAAACTATGGTATTACACTTTTCTTTATTATATACGACACTGTAAGTCAGATCTACATACCACACGTTTGGTACCGAAATTATGGGATTTCAGTACCAGATTTTTTAATATGAATTAACCAAACGGGGAAAAAATTAGAAAGCTGGAAAATCGTAAAATAATTCACATGAATCGTACAACCGTACAATAGGGCACAAAATCGTACATTGTACGGGAAAATCGTAAGAGTTGGCAGCTATGTGACAGGTATTCTTTAAATATTTAACCTGCCAGTTTCATTTACAACTGGTAAGATAAACAATAGTTCAATTTAAAATTTGATGATATACCAAAACGAAAATAAAAGACTTTCTCTTGTTACATTAGCATCAATAACATGGAGTAGACAATGCTAGAAACACCTGATTTTGGGACTCTATGAGTGTCAAAAACATCGTAGTGATGTTATGTTGATCTGATGAGCACAGTGAGTGCCATTTTAATAAATTGCTGCTATGAACTCCTAATAATCACTTTGTACATCTGTGATTACATTCCAGTAAAGGCCCTTTATAGCTCGAACATGAGCTGCATAGCAGCGTTAAAAGAAAGTTTTTCGTAGGATATTATTAATAAACGTGCGTTTAATACATCCATCTATAAAAACTAAAAAGCAATCACATTTAAAACTATGCTTCTTAATTTTGGTTTTTTTGTACACACACGGGTTTGAAAAGTAACAGCTTGGTTTCGAATTATTGCAAATTAAAGCGGAACATAGACTAAGATGTAGGCACTTGCCAGTGCAAGAGTGCATTTCACTTAACAGAATATCATTTTCTTCAATCACTGACTTAATTATAAAATACATACACAAAACTCGCAGTGTTTCTAATTTTCTGAATTATATTGAATGTTGTTGGCAAAAACCACATTTATTATTAATTTCCAATATACCCCACAAATATAATCTTGCACACATATTAAATAATCAAAAATGTAGAAGTAATACATTAAAATTTAGTGCGGAAGTTCCTCAGAAAAATTGAACTGTTGTACTTCATCATATTCACAGTGAGCTGGGTAAAGCAATCATCACTGGAACTTGCACTAAATTACAGGGTGGCTAGCAAAACCTGTAAAAAAAATTCCCTGACTTTTCCCTGACATTTCCAGGTCAACTGCTCTTATTTCCCTGACCAACAAAATATCTATCAAATTAACCAGGTTGTATAATTGCGCCTAATTTTTTTTGTTTAATATTAAGAATCCCTACTCATCATGTACCAACCAAACTATTGATTTTAGACATATAGTTTATTTATAGAAAAGGTTTTTAGGAATGTTATAATTAGTGATATGTAAAAAAATGTTTTGTTAGGTTAAGTTAGGTTGTTAGGTCAGGTAACACATTTTTCATGTAGGACTACTTCGTCTTTCCTTGCGTAAAATTTTTTGTTAAGTTGCCTAATTTCAGTTGGGGAACCAAATTTAATGTTTGTACCCTAATTTAACTTAAACTAACATAACCTAACACAACTTAAACCAACTTAACTGAACAAAAAAATTACGTAGGACTACTAATGCCTGTAGAAACATTTTTCACAATAAACTATGTGTCTAAAATCAATAGTTTGTGCAGTAAAAGATGAGTAGTAATACTTAATATTTATATTTTTTTTTGTGAAGCTGAACACTATTAATCAACATAACTTCACCTTGCAGAAATTATATCATATCTTCATTATTTACAAAGCAACTAAGTCCTGGGGATACTCATATACAGGATGTAAGGAAATTAATAGCCCAAACTCCGGGAGGTGATTCCTCATGAAAAATTAAGTAGACATTATATGGGACACTTTCAAGAAAAGTTATTATTAACTGCGAAATAAGCCCTTGAAAATAGAGTTTAAAAATCGTACTTTGTCAAAATTTAAAAAATGGTTAGGAGTTAAATTACTATTCTTTGGGCGGTGATAAGTATTATTGAGATCTTAAACATTTAATAATTTCAGCCTTCTCACTTCCCAATTTCATGAAAATAAAAGGGGTTGCCTCCCTTGTATTGGATATAATTACGTTGGCGTTACGTTTTTTGAACATTACACGTTGGCTTTTCTGGCAGTACACCATGAGGAACAAAAAAAGTCCTCTTTTCGCAAATGCTTAGAAAGCATCTTTTACTGGAAAAACGGACACAACTGTTCCTTGCCAGATACGTAGGCAAAATGTGCTACATCAGCTAAGAAATGTATTTGTACCATGCTATCAGGAAAATGCAACCCGTGACGCAGTTGTTGAAGCTTGTCGCAAAATGAAGTTACATAAGCTTAAAAATAAACAAAAAAAACATGGTAATGCACGACTGATAATGCGGCAGCAAATTTGGTTTAGCAAAATTTACATAATATTATTTTTACGACATAAATCTACGAAATTCATAAACAAGAGAACATCCTTTAATACATTCTGAAAGAATATCAGTATGCCATAAACGTATTTCGATAATAAATTAATAAATAAAGAAATATCGTAGGGGTCGGGGATAGCTCCAAACTGGATGATGGCATTCTGATGTTGGGCCTGTACGCAGCAATTATCTCTACATTGTGACTGCACCAGTTTTTCGGAGGTGGGAATCGTATCGGACGATGTCACTGGTCGGTAGGATATCTCAGAGAACTTCCGCTTCCACCGCCCTTTTTATTTCGGCAACGCTCCCTCGTAGGGTCTCATTCTATTATCACAATGCAGAGATGATGACAGTCTACAGGCCCAAAATCAGAATGCCATCAACCAGTTCGGATTTATCCCTGCAATAGGGTGAATCCCTGGTACGATTTTCTTTATTTTTTTATTAATTAGCAAAATACATACATGACATACTGATATATTTTCAGAATGTACTAAAGAAAGTTACGTTGTTTATGAATTTTGCAGAGTTGTCGTCAAAATAATAGTGTTTTGTAAATTTTGCTAAACTAAATTTATTGCCAAATTAACAGAGTCGTGCAAAGGCAAGTTTTTTTGTTTATTTTTAAGCTTATGTAACTTCATTTTGCGACAAGCTTCAACAACTGCGTCACGGGTTGCATTTTCCTGAGAGCATGGTACAAATACATTTCTTAGCTTATGTAGCACTTTTTTCCCTACGTACCTGGCAAGGAACAGTTGTGTCTGTTTTTTCCAGTAAAAGATGCTTTCTAAGCATTTGTGACAAGAGGACTTTTTTTGTTCCTCATGGTGTACTGCCCGAAAAGCCAACACGTAATGTTCACAAAACGTAATGCCAACGTAATTATTTGCGATGTAAGGGAGGCAACCCCTATTATTTTCATGAAATTGGAAAGTTAGAAGGCTGAAATTATTAAATGTTTAAGATCGCAATAATACTTAACACCGCCCAAAGAATCGTAATTTAACTCCTAACCATTTTTTATATTTTGGCAAAATACGATTTTCAAACTCGGATTTTAAGGCCTTATTCTGCCGTTAATACATAATAACTTTTCTTGAAAGTGTTCTATACAATGTCTACTTCATTTTTCACGAGGAATCACCTCCCGGAGTTTGGGTTATTAATTTCCTTACACCCTGCATACAACAATTTTCACTTATGTCAATTCACTTTACACTTTTAAAATACTGTTGTGATGAAGAGAAAAGCTCTCGATACCAGAATTAAAAGCATTTAATAAGTTGTCTAAAAACAGATGTGTAATACCTGGTCACTACAATATCTTTCTTTGAATCCCAAAAACATACTCAGACCTGCCAACTTCCAAAGAGTCTTATCAGTAAGATTTTCAAAATATTTAAAATTTGACGTAAATCAAACGCAGCATTTAAAGTGTTGTGTATGATTAACTGCTATAAAAAATTAATTGTATTAATAATATTGGTCTACAAAGCTACTTACATTAAAACTGAACACACAAATATTTTAAATATACTATAAAATTATTTGTGACCATTGCTTACATCATAAAACACAGAAAACAAATAGGGAAATAAACTACTGAATGTTGTAGTACTTAGTTGTATCAGAATAAAATACAATACAACTCTAAATATTTATTGAAACATTTACACAAACCTATGTAGGCCTACTTGGTTAGGTGTTGTAGATTAGTTTTTAATTTTATTTTTCCACACAAAAGGCCATTTTAATATTACCTGGTTGTTCATCAATCAATTTCCAGTACCGCACAGTTCCGCGTTTTCTGACGATTGTGTGAACACTACACACTGGGTAAATACAGAACAGCACTGCAGTGCCTATGAGGTTATATTTTCACGTCTTAAATTTTATTTATATTTCTACGTTTTGCGAACGCTAAATACGCAACTGATGATACAGGAAGCACCTGACCTCAAATCTACCGTCAAAATAAATAATTAAAAGTTTTTAAACGGCCTAAAATAATTATTTACATACCGAACGTCGCCGGGCTACACATACGCGACGAGATAACCCTTTCTTACGATTTCATTCTCTTCACATTTTCCCGAGCTACGTTTTTTTTAATTAGTACGCGCAAATAGTCAATATTAAAGGCATATTTGCTTCACAGAATACAAAAAATCGTGTACCACAACACAAGTAAAAAGACGAGTCACAACCAACGCCATTTTGAAAACAACAGACTGTCGAAACGACTCTGCAGTTCGAAATCGAGAGACAAATAATATGGTACAATGGCTACAGATGTAGTACAATTATTCCCGAAAGTACGGTATCATCTGCTTACTTCGTTATTTACAACACGATAACTCAGTATAAAGTATGATACACGTACCATAAATACGATATTCAAGGTACTCAAGGTAGCACGGCATTGGAAATTGTGGGATTTCGCCAGGACACAGAAAATAACGTAAACTTTTAGATACATCCGTAAAACCGTAATATCTCGAGATTTCCGTACAATTTACGGGCAATCCGTAAAAGTTGGCAGGTCTGCATACTGTAACGTGCACTTGATGTTTTTGAGAAACTATGTTCAATGATTCGTCGAAACAAACCAACTTTCTTTCCCTCTAGCAATTAACTCATTTCATCCATGAAATATGACACAAGACCAAATGTGATGTAAAAACCTATCTTATCTCGCTGTAACTGTAGTTTCTTAGCTGTGACACTAATCTGGAAACGTTTCACATGATACAGATTTGAAAAAAGCACCTAGGCCTACCTTCACAGTTGAAAATCCCAGCCTACTTAGGGTTTTCTGGCTTCAATGTGCTCATAACGGAACGCCAGCCTATGTTGCTTAAAGAAAAATTAACATTGCACGAATTGCACCTTGCAGAGTTATCACCAGGATCTTCGCGATTCATTGAACAGTAGTAGGATCGGTTAACCAATACAGTCGCTTTCTTCCTGTTATGCCTGATTTCCCTAAATTAATTACCTTGTGGAAATAACACACATACAACATACATTTCCAGATATTTTTAATGCACTTAATCATTCACTGTTCACTCAACTACAATATAGGTACAATTTTTTTTAAGAGAATTCCGTGACTTTTCCCTGACCTCTCCAGATGTCGTAAATTCCCTGACTTTTCCCGGTTTTCCCGGTCGCTCGCCACCCTGAATTAAGTTCAAGTAAGGTTTAGATTCTAACATTTGATTTTGGCCAAAAGTAGCACTGTTCCACCATATAGACTATGAAGTCGTTTTGAAAGAGAATGGTTTGCAACAGCAGTACTACAACAGAAACTTTATTAGAAGTGTCTACTGGTATCTCTGGATTCTTTTTAGTGACTTTTAGGCTGAAATTCATAGTGGTGATAAAGTGGTACTTGTACCCGTGCTTAAGTACAGTTTTCAGTTCATAGGTCTAGAAAAAAGTATTGATTTTTGTGACCGCTTCAAGTAACGCATTATGATAAGCATTGCTTCTCAAAGCATATAAGTAGTACTATGTTAAGTCTGCTCTCCAGGTTCTTTAAGTAAAGGATTTGGATGTAAGAAATAGGTTACGTAAACAGAGGTGCCAACCTTTTACGAAAGCTTTCAGTAGTAATTTTGCGAAAAATCCGTATTTTTCAGTATTTTTCCGTAGTGAACGTATTAACTTAAGCCCATGCTACATTGGCCATAAAATAGTTGTATAGAAATAACCGTAACCGCACCGTAAGAAATTCACAGGTTTCCATCCCTCTAACGACGGCTAAGCAGCGGTACTGTGTGTTAAAGCATGTGCCACAAAAAATGTGTGTTCAAAATTCAAATATAACGGTTATTTTAACGGCGATTCTAGCACGGCCTTTAAATGTAATAGCCTATACACAATCATATTACCTGTTCGTCGGTAACTTCGGTATTTGTTGTTGGATCTACAGCATCACTTAATTATATTTTTTCCGCGAAATTTCTAACTTCAAAAATGCTTAATGTGTATTTAACGTAACTTATGTATTGACGGCGGCATCTTTGCCATCGTGTTTACACTGAAGTCACAATTGCACGATTCACAAAACACGTGTTGTTGAGATACTCTCGAAGCACTTAAACCTGTCCACAACTCTGAATATTCTGAACAATAGTTCTTAATACTCTTAGGTTTCAAACTCATACTCGAATTTAAACAGTCAAATCAACATTTCGTTAAACTACGACGGTATAAATAAGTTTCCAATATGGTCGATCAGCGGAAGAAGCAACAATGCACGACTCGATTTGACCACAGATTCGACTGCATGAGTCAACATCAACAACTAATCGATAAGTCGGAAGACTGCGGCAATATGAACAATCGATCGTATGATATACATACGACATTCGAGAACCTTACGATGCGTGCCGCACAAAGTGTAAACACACTAGTTTGTAAATATGCTACCATCACCAAAATATGGTATCGGCAAACTAAAAACGTGAGAAACCAAACAATGTTTGTGTGCCAGAGCGTGGGGAAAGAAATAGTGCGTCATACGATCCACACAGCTACGAACCGAAATATATGCATACACAATGGAACATGCCTGTTCATTTACAGTCAGGCGGAAACTAATAAATCCATAGTTTATCAACAGAACCCGTACTTCCGTAGTACACCATCGTAATTCGTATAAACTACGGATAATCTGTAGTAGTTGGCACCTCTGGGTAAAGGATTCCTTCCTTCACACTGACATTTCAATCCACGTGTTTAACGAAAAGAGGCATTTAAAAAGTAAGGCATAAAACGTATAACAAAACGGAAAAATTTAAATCCAAAAGATACAGTTCCGAAAACATAACCTGATTTCTTAACCTTTTTTCAAATACTTTCTTCGAGTTTTGGCTCCATAAAGAACGTTGTACAATATTCATATCCGTGGGAAAGATGTTTTATTTGTAAATTCCATTTCAATTTGAACTCAACATTTCGTTACATTTTACCTACATATTATAATGAAAAAATTGCAGATTAAAAATGTTTAAAGTCCACCTGTAATAGGCCTAAGCCTAGGTAGGTCTACAAACAATACACCAAGTACCGTATTCACCCATGTACCCCGCGCACCCACGTAAGCCGCGCACCCCTTTTTTCAATGACAAATTTGGGGAAAAAATTTTTTGGGATAGAGAAATATTATAATGGGGCAAAACAATCAAACAAACAAAAATTATGCTCACCTACTATATTTATTTGTATATAGCAGCCACTTCTTTAAAATAAATCAATGCCTCATAAATGGTGCGGATGTTAATGCACGGAACTGAGTTTGCCGCAACGACAGGTTGACATGCACTTAGCTCTGCATGTATCACTCACAATAAATACAGCTATGTACAAATGGATTCTGTAGATGAAAAGTCGGGGAAAAAAAATATAAAGTCTTTGGTATAAATAAAAAAAAGTCTTTAAACTGGTACGTCATCGTCATCATCATTAGGTACCACCGTCGTCATCGCTGTTGGTAACAGAGGCAATGTTACGATCAACTTCTAAAAACCAGCAATATACTAACTTCATTGAAACCAATTAACAGACATTTGCTAACATATAAATTTAAAAAATTTCTGCCAAGCGCAACATGTACATAGCAATAATATAGTGGAAGTTTCCCAGTTTTGAATTTGACAGGAAGCTAATCATAAGATCACAACATTACAATTTTAATACACTTTACCCACTTCAAAATTACATGTGCTCAAAGCCAACTTCGTGTTATGAGGTTATGTTGTCACTTGCACAGCAAAAATGGTTCGACAAAAATAAGCAGCATATGTATACATTAATTTCATAATTTACATTTGTACGCTGAATATCAACTGAAACACAATTAAGAAAAATACAGTGGAACACTGTTATAACGTTTTTCAAGGGACTAGTAAAAAAATTGTTATAAGCAGGAAAATGTTATTAAGCAGGAATTCATATTTTTAAATCAGTAATTGGATAGTACACAAAAATAACCTCCAATTTCACAATTTATGTACAGTAAATCATGCTACATTTAAACTAATGTTGCTACAGTTAATGTGTAGTCATAAACACTATTAACATATGTGTATAATGTACACTTTTCCACTTGCCTTCTGTCGGTTCATGATCATCATCTTTGGGATCACAGTGACTAACATCACTGTAATTTACACTTATGACAATTTCCCAAACATAAACTTGGTTAATTTTTTATTTTTAGTCTACAGCTTACTTAGTTATATCTAAAGTAATAACGTAAATAAAAATTTTGCCTGAGTTGTGGTTATTGTTTGAGAGAAAACTAATGTTATATGCAGGAAATGAAAAATACCAATGTTGTTATAAGCAGAAAATGAAAGCATTATGCTTCATGTAAAAATGGTGGGACCAAATAAAAGTGGTGTTATACACACGAAAATGTTATATCAAGAAATGTTATAACAGGGTTCTACTGTATTCTAATCAACAAGTATGCAGAACGTGTTCATGCAAAAAGTATTATTCATCCAGTAGTCGTGAATGTAATTTTTTTTTCACAGTTAGCAAACTGCACTGATACAAAAAATTATTACCACATTAACTAACGTTTTTGACATCAGTATTGTTATTTAATTTTGAACATGTACTAAAGTACAAGAAAAATACTGTCCAATGAAATAGACAATCAAATGTAACCAAATGTTCAATTACTCTAGAGGACTGCTGTAATTCAAATACAAGTTCAGATGTGTGTCACGTAGTACTGATGTAGCGATACGTATTTGG
>PNEQ01054808.1:25131-37001 GCA_003012365.1 Medauroidea extradentata
AACATTGCCACGTGCTTTTATTTACATAGTCTTGTACAATGTTTACATTTACGTTACAGTGCTCCGATAAATTTTAGCTACAATAATATGTACTCATTAAATGCACGGGGGCTGAATACATGCTATACTCAGTAGTAATCTTAGTTATAAATACCTGCGAGTTAACGTCTTATAACATTGGTTTCTCTGCGTCTACTCTTAACGGCACTATTAATTACCGTTACGAATCTCGTAAATCCATGCACAGTATATTCAAACTTTTAAATTAAAACCGTCACTAAAAAAACACACGACACACGCAACTCAAGAATTAAAATTCCGTTCAACATTCTTCAATGAACGACGACGTTGAATGTATTTATCAGAAACCCATATTCATTACACAACGGACAAACAAACTGAATGACGCAATGCGGTGAAAACCTAACTCTGATGCCATCTGTCGGTGAAATTTTAAACTATCTCTGCGGCGCGAAGCAATAGCGGCGTGTGCCAACGATAATCGACTCGGGTGCGTCGCTTTGTACTTCCGCTAATTAAATAAAATTATAGTCAGAAGGTATGTCAGTAAGAACTTAAATAAATATTTTAAAGTATATTAAATACAGAGAGGTCGTTTGCAATTGATGTTGTTTCACTAATGCTGTATTCAAATAAGAAAATACACGGGACTAAATACAGTTATTCGCTCAGGGACTAAATACAGTTATTCGCTACCAACCACACAAACAAAAATGTAACTGTTGTTAATGTTGGCTTATATGCAGTAACGGCTAGTGATATTTTTCAAAGGTTAAATCTTTAGTGCTCACTTTATTCCGAATGGCCTATACTTCATCAAGTACAACTTGGCCTATATAAGTGAAGTAGGCATTTATGAATTTATTGCTGAAATAAGTATTGCTTTGAAAACAAGCATTACTTCACGAGGTACTACTTATCTGCCAAACAAGCCTACGACCATGAATTCCATCCTTAGCGACCTCAATTTTCAAATGCTTTTTGTGACCTTTTGAGATACTTTTACACAAAAACACAAAATCAAAAGTTTGTATTTAACATTTAATTACCCAGTAGGCACGATAATAGTAGAATGAAGATAAAATTAACGGAAACAAATTTAAAAAAAAACACTCCAAAAGACAGTACTTATTTTTCAATTAATTATTCTATAACGTGACGTGTTTGTTATTTAAGTAGTTTTCTTCCCGGAATCACATATTTCAACAAAAATTGTTGGCATCGCCTTAATTAAGATATGAAAATTAATTAACATTCCGTACATTTATTTTGTAAGATTACTAAGTACGTGAAACACCTCGGCCAATAAAACAGTACAATTCTGCCCACAAAACCTGTCAGTACTTCAAACAAACTAATTTGACAAAACCAAAAATTCCAGGCAAATAGTAATGGATCTTACTAAACGCCTTAGGCTCCCCTAAATGTTTTGAACTAATACTATCTTGGTTCAGTTATCCCTAAAATATTGTGGTACATCAAATTTGAGGTTATTAGTATTATATAGTATGATCTTTGGCAAAGACCATATCGGTTACTAATTTTCAGTATACTCCACAAATATTATCTTGAATACATGATACCAAATTCAACATGTAGAAGCACTTCATAAAAAACTAAACTAGTGTGGGAGTTCCTCAGAAAAATTGAACTGTTGTACTTCATCATATTCACAGTGAGCTGGGTTAAGCAAACATCACTGGAACTTCCACTAAATTAGGTTTAGAGTCTTAAAATTTTATTATAGCCAAAAGTATCACTGTTCCACCTTATAGACGGCACATTCATTTTGAAGAGAATGGTTTACAGCAACAGTACAGTAGAACCCCGATTTAACGAAATGCCTCAAGACCCGAAAATGTTTACTCTAAACCAATGTTTCGTTAAATCCAACTTATACACCCCCCCCCCGCGCAATTTAAACCTCGAGCATGATTCGTCGGAAATGCAGGTAATTTTAAGAAAGTATAACCTATAACAACAAACCGCAGTTACCATCAATAGGTAAGCCGTGGCCATAAAAAAAACATTCTGCGAAAAAAAATTTTAAAAACTGCCAGTGTAACACTTGTCGAGCGTGCGCCCGGTGAGTTAAAGATTGCCAGCTCGCGCGCATAAACACGTGAGAAGTGACGATAAACATCGCTGAGGCATCTTTCTTTCCGTCTCTCTCCAGCGCGTTCAAGAAAATTTAGGAAATTTCCATTCGAAACAATTAAAACTTAAGTAAAGGTTCACGAGATAACGGTAAAACAATAAATACGCGCAGTACGCGGACATTGACTTACAGGCCGCCCCACTCATGCTTTACTTTACACTCAGGAATTTTTTTGCATCAGCAAAATATAATAATTACGTTAATAAATTTATTGTAAAAAGTCTACATAAATAACATAATAACGTATTTCTATTATAGATATGCTGGTTTGATCACGGGACGTGACGCAAAATAATCACGCTGGACACACACTACATTCTATCTGCAAAAGAATTAACTGGTAAAGCATGCTGTACGGTAGCGCATTCTGGCGGTGATGCGAAGCATTATGTGTGAATTAGTACCTGTGCTGTCTGCTGTCACGCTGTGTGGACTAGGTATTTAGACACTTGTTCATTTGCCAGCAGACAGGATGAGGATCTAGATGCGCGTTTGTTATGCAACACAGCGTCGCTCGGTCGGCTGCACGCGCTCAGCTCCGAATCACTCCCGCAGCCAAATTTTTCAACGAATTTTAACAAATATTTTTTGTTCCTCGATGGATGGTTTAACACTATCTACGGAGAAAAACAAATATACCACTGCCAGTGAACATATTTTTAATACAAATATACCACTGCCAGTGAACATATTTTAATATACTTACACTACGCTTAATATTTTATTTTATTAATGTTACTTACATATTTAATATTTTTTTTGCTATTTTTTTATAATTGATATAATCCTTTAGTTAAATCGCTGATTTCATTATTCCCGAGTTTGTTAAATCGGGGCTATACTGTAAAACAATAGCAACTTTATTACAAGTGTCTACTGGTACCTCAGGATTCATTTGATTGACCTTAGTGATATTTTAAAATTACTTTTTAAGTGGCCTTTTTGCGACACGTTTACACAATAACAAAATCAAAAGTGTGTGTTCAACCTTATTACCCAGTAGGCATAACAATAGTAAGACTTAGATAAAATAGGGAAAAAATTTTTTATGCATAAACACCCCGAAAGACAGTACTCATTTTCCTATAACGTGTTTGTTATTTAAGTAGTTTTCGTAACGGGATCATGTATTTTAACGAAAATTGTTTGCTTAGTGTTCATTAATTAATGAACATTCATTTAAATTCCGTACATTTTTTGTAATATTTTTTTAAGTACACGAAATACCTCTGCCAATAAAACAGTACAATTCAGCCCACAAAAAAATTGGTACTTCAAACGAGGGCTTAAACTAAATTGACAAAACCAAACTTATCAGGCAAGTAGTGTATGGATGATACTAAACATCTTGGGGTTCCCTAAATGTTTTGAACTAATACTACCTTGGTAAGTAATCCCTAAAATATTGTGGTACATCAAATTTGAGGTTATGAGTATTATATTGTATAATCTTTCGCAAAGACCATATAAAGATCATACCTGTTACTAATTTTCAGTATACTCCACAAACATTATCTTGAATACATAATACCAAATTCAACATGTAGAAGCAATTCATAAAAAACTAAACTAGTGTTGGGAGTTCCTCAGAAAAGTTGAACTGTTGTACTTCATCATATTCACAGTGAGCTGGGTTAAGCAAACATCACTGGAACTTCCACTAAATTAAGTTCAAATTAGGTTTAGATTCTTAAAATTTGACTACAGCCAAAAGTAGAACTGTTCCACCTTACAGATTGGTCATAGATTTCGTAACTTATCCAATGTTGCTACTAAGTAGTTTTAATATCCATGACAAAAACTGCATGTTTAAGTTTGTTGCACACCTTAATGTTAAAAAGGTACCCTCAAAAATGGTAGGCTGCAATAATATGACGACCCCTGTATTTTTAAATTATGATTTTTGGAAAAGGTATCGTCTTATATTCAGGCCAATACTATAATCATACCTTGCACATTTAACTCCCATTCTCCGACACTGCAAATACTATGGAATTGAGAAATAAATTGTACATCGTTGAACGTGCAGATGTGAGAGTATTTAATCTCATATACAATATTAGTACCACATGGTTTGGCGACTGTATCAAAATGTCATTGTAACAACTGCAATAACATATTTCCCAAACATAAAGGTGGTTCTATTACTACGTTTCATGACTGTTAAATACGCGGCAGTCAACGCAGCAAGCACCTGCACTGAAATATCCTTGCCACAATAAATGATAAATTTAATCTTGGCAAAAACCATGTTTATAAGAACACCACCCAACTAAGATGTGCACTTCCATATTTGCTGGAAAAAATTAGCTCTTGGCGACAGTTTCTTTCAGCTTGCACAGTTAGCTGCGTGTTTTTGAACAGTGACTACATGGAAACTGGGAAGACATTTCAAACTAAAACATGAGCCAGCTTTCCCATATTAGAGTAGTTAAACTCTATAATTACACAGATAGCACCAAGTGGAATAAAGGTTGTCATCAATAAACTGAGCCAAAGTGAAAGAAGGGGTTTGTGATTCTACTCACCCTGAATGTTGTTTTCTGGTGTATTAAAGAAATGATGTGGCCTATTTAAATATATTTAACCTTGAATGTAATTCTAATTATATTTGCCTTAAAAATAAAGTTTTAAAAATGTACTGTTTACACATACTCAAAAGTAATTAGTAGCATGTCCATTCCACAAAACAGCAACATTGGGTTTAACTTTAGCTAAGTCTTGCAAACTGCTAACTATCTTGTAAAAAATACAGGCGGTGTTCCTAAAGGCATTTGTAGCTAAATTAAAACGTGATTCAATTTTAATCTTCAAAATTAAATGAATTTTTAAAAATACGTATCTTGTCTAGGTCTATTACGAAGCGTGGAAAATTCCAAATTACAGATTAGCAAATAGTATCCATAGCATACCTGCCAAATTTTCAAAACGACCATCAGTAAAACTTTTCCAGAATGTCACATTTTTACGTAAACTGCACGCGGCAATTTTTGTGCCAAATTACATCAGTCCCTATGTCTTACAAACTGTACACATAATAGCATATATAATATTTTAAAACTTTATTTGTTTTTAAAGTAGGCTTTATCAAGACCTAAATATGCAAAAACAATTATTTGCTAAGTTATACTTTGAACAATTTTCTGTTCACTTAATTCTTTGAAAATCCATCATTCTTTTATAATTCAAAATGTATACTTGCATCTTTAAACAACCTGTAAGCACGGTTACAAATATAAATAGTTTCACAAAGTTTGATATAAATCTCAACTAGTTTTGTTTATTTTATATGGCATGAAATAGCCCAATACCAAACTAGATTGTGTTTTCAGTTACTAAATACTGTAAGGTAATATTTAGCTCTAGCTACAACGCCTTCAAAACCTACTTACGAAAATCATGTTTATTCTGCGATTTCCACGTAGACCTGTAACCTCAAATAGTAATTAAAGTTAGGTGCTTCATACCATCTTCCATAAATTACCAATAAATGCTGCACAAAAATTACGCTAGTAGTAATTATGAACAGTTCGTTATCATATAAAATATTATTGTACGTACGCTTCACAATAAGAGCAAATAATTTTTCTTTCAAGTTCGCAACGGTATAAACACGTGCGTGCTGCATTTTCTAACTTCAAAATTTCGTCGCATCACACTTTAGTTATACGTTATATTCATCACAACAGCGGAAAAATATTTTTAGTTTCAAAGTAAAAAATACAGCTTCCAAACACACAAAAAAAGTGCGAAATTGGGCAAGAAACAACACACTTGTCATTTAAAAATGACAAACAACACGCACATCGCCATCTTGTAACAGCCCATACAAGAAATTCACGGATTGGCTGTTAGCTATAAAATACGTCAATAGGAAACCAGGAACAAAACACATACCGAATATTGTTATTGGTTCCTGTAGTGTTCACTGTGACCAACTGCTGAACGCACTGTAAAAAAAAAACGAATTTTACAAGTGTTTATGCACAGCAGCAAAGCCAAACAACACCGTAAAACACGTTTCATGTTGGTACGCATGCGCAAAACAAATTTGTCCGCTATTCGTTTGTAAATAATGGCATTAAAATACACACAAATGTCGAACGTACAAAATCCGTAAAATTATGTTGTCCTCCGTAAAACATATGTACTTTCCGTACATTTTACGGACAATCCGTAAAAGTTGGCAGGTTGCCATAGCAATCTATTTTGAACACTTTAATAAGCTGACAGCTGGCACAGTTATAATGAACAATTGTGTGCCACGTTTATAAAAAATACAGCAAAACCCTGATTAATGACAGAAGAATCTCGATTATGACCTCGTAAAATTAAGTACTTGTAAAATGGCAGTTAGGCCCAACAGTGCAGAGAATGCTCGTAAAATAGCTGCCTCATTAAATCTAAGACTCATAAAATTAGCATTCTAATTTATAAGTCTCAAGTCATATGAGCAGTTTTCAGTAAAACATCTTGGTTCACCAAATGTAGCTGGACTTCAGATTACTGTCATGTAATATATTGTTCTCTGCCGGTTTATAAAAACCAGCAGCAGGAAGTTTTGAGAAAAAAGGAACCTGTTAAAATTTGTGTATTATAAAATAACTACTGTACATATAACTCTAAAGATCGCAGACTTTCACAGCACGTTTAAAGCTCTTCATCATGTTGTAGGGGATGCAAAAACGAGTAAAATAAAGTAGTATACTTATCCTATACTGTATGATCTTTGGCAAAGCCCATATTTGTTACTAATTTTCAATATACAGTGAACCCTCGATAACTTGGACCTCGATGTCCCGGACTTCGGATAACTCGGACAGAATTTCAAAAAACAAAATTAATTTTAATTAAATTATTTTTTGGTCAAAAATCGTAAGAAAATTGTGTCGGCCTTATTTAAAAACAGTATTAAGCTTTAAAAGCAGTTGCTCATCGCTACGTAGCCTTTAATAATCCCACCGTAAAATATGCGGCAAGTTCCGTGTGGTTAAATGTTGCTAGCGAGGCGCGCGAGTAGAGATGCAACTCACCAAGCGCGCGAGTGGAGATGCAACTCAGCAGGCAGACCTCCCTTCTTTATCTTTCCTCCTTCTTTACCGTGCAAGCCTCACACGCAAATGCGTCGTAAATAAACACTACAGTATGATGCTGATGAATTGGACGGTAACTACAGGTCACAATAGCACCTAAAGGGAAATTTATTTTGTTCTGATATGTGCAATAAATTCAAGATTGCAAAACAATTTGTTCCGGACATTAATAAAAAAAAAATTAAAGCCATTGGTTTGCATTGCAATATAGGCAAGGTGGTGAGAGGGTTTTACGGCCTTTTAGCGACGTCTTACAAGCTGATGAGGGCCCGGACGCCCCTCGATAACACGGACAAATCGTAACTCTGACAGCTTCTCCCCCCTTTTAGTCAGAGTTATCAAGGGTTCACTGTACTCCACAAATATTATCTTAAATACATAATACCAAATCCAACAGGAAGAAGCACTTCATCAAAATCAAACTACTGTAGTGTGAAAGTTCCTCAGAAAAATTGAACTGTTGTACTTCATCATATTTACAGTGAGCTGGGTTAACCAATCATCACTGGAACTTCCACTAAATTAATTTCAAGTAAAGTTTATATACTAAAAATTTCATTATAGCCAAAAGTAGAACTGTTCCACCATATAGACTGAAATTTTGTTTTCAATGATTTACAACATCAATATTGCAACAATAGCAACTTCATTACAGGACGTCTAGTGGTATCTAAGGATTCATTTCAATCTTTATTGACTCTTTAAAATGAATTTTAGTGATTTTTTGTGACATTTTACACAATGACACAAAATCTAAAAACATAGTGTGTATTTAACCTTTACCAAGAAAGCACAACAATTGTAAACTAAGGTAAAATTAATGGGAAGAAATTATTTATATAAACACTCCGAATCAGTACTCATTCATTCTTCTTTTACGTGATGTGTTTGTTATAGAAGTAGTTTTCTTCCTGGAATAATATTTAACACGAAAATGGTACGTATGCAGTCTCCATTAATGGATCAAAATTTAAATTTCCATACAGTTACTTTGTAAGATTTTTTTTAAATACAGTAGAACCCCGATTTAACGAAATGCCATGGGACCCGAAAATGTTTACTCTAAATCGATGTTTCGTTAAAACCGAGTTCACACCTACCCCCTTCCCAAACAAAAAAATTGTTAAATCATCTGGCATGTTTCGTCGGAAATTAGGTCATTTTAAAAAAGTATATTGGCTCAAAACAATAACAAAACACATTTACTGTCAACAGGTAAGACGCAACCGTGAAAGGCAAAAAATCAGCGAAAAAACTTTAAAAACTCTCAGCGTAACACTCGGCGAGCATGCGCATGGTGAGTTAGGCCATCCTTGCGTGCGCCATCAACACATGAGACGTGATGACTATATAACACCGGCTAGCCGTCAACCTTCTCATCTATTTCCCACCCTCCCCACCAGCAAAATTAAGGAAATTCCACGAAAAATTGTAAAAAATAAAACTGCAAGGAAAAACTGGATTAAAAATTGCGAGACAACGGTAACATAATAATTAAGTATTCTCGGCGGCTGCCATTATAGCTTGTATGCAGCCGCGTTCGTGAAACAAACTCAATTTGCTAGCTAAAAATACTTTGCACTCTAGCGTTCTTTTAGCATCGGAGAATCAAATTATTTACGTTTACTATAGTAAATTCGTTGTAAAAAGTCTACATAAATAACATTATGTAAGTTTTTATAAACTCACTTGTTTTATCACGGGACGCGAGTGTGAATAATCACGCTGCACACCACTGCATTCTATTGGTAATAGAATTAATGAAGAGAGCACGCTGCCATGCAGCGCATTCTAACGGAGATGCGAAGCACTACCTATGAATTGGTACTTGCGCTGTCCACCGCCGCGCATTGGAGACTGGGAACCTAGATGCTCATTCACTCGATAGCCGCCAGGATGAGTATCAAGGCGCGCGCTTGTTATGCAACATAGCGGCGCTCACTCGACCGAATGTTAACGTACACGTTAAGGTATAAAAGTGAAACTTTTTTATCTTGTTTATAAGACATTGACTTTACGTCGCTGAGAATATAGTACAGCAAAAAATTTTTGCTTTTGAAAAAATAAAAAATTGAAATTTTTTGATTTTTTGAAAAACAATAATATTTTGAAAGTTTATTGTTTTTGTTGTTGAGAGGTGGTATTGGCGTGAATGTATACAATATTTTGTTTAAATCGTTCCAGCGGTTTTTGAGATACGGGGTGTTTAGTTTTTTGGGGTCTCGCATAGCACGGCGTGGCACACTGTTACTAGTACGTACATAGTTATTTAAGAAGGGGGGGGGGAGGCGGAGAACTGACGATTTATCGGCAATATCGGTTGAGACGAGCATCTGTTATAATGACAATTTCTGCCGTCATTGTCAACTCTCGTCTTAACGAGGTTCCACTGTATGTGGTGAAATGTGGCATCTTTTTATTGTATTGCAAATTATCGAAATAAACTGTAACCTTAAGTTTCTTTTTGCTCAATTTTAAGAGAATATATAAAGGCATCAAGTACAAAAATTCTTGACTGTTTTGAATTATTATACAAAATAAAATAAGTGGTGAACTTGATTAAATCCATTTGTTTCCATAAAGTACATCAATTCTGCTCTTCACTACAAACAACTGTCTTCTTGTCTTTCTGGGTTGGATGTTATCAACAAATACAGTAATCTCTCAACTCAAAGTCTTTCAGTTTAGCGGTGATTTCACTTAAAAAATATTTTTTTGATCGCATCTGAAGTCCCAAACATACTTATATCATTCATTTTAAAGACTTCTTCAATTAAAGGATGATTTTTTTAAGTTTCATGAGAGTCTTTAAGAGGGCGTTAGACAATTTTATTGTACTTTCAGTTTTTGAGCCTAACGTTCAGTATTCAAATTTTATTATCAAAATTTTCTCTTCAGCAAAGCACAGGATATATTCTTGGTAAACAGCTTGACATAAATAATAACGGAATCTTGGTAATTTGTCATGCAGTTTCATTGCAAGAGAATTCTCGAAAGTTATCATATACACTAGACCCCCGATTTTACGAATACTCACGGTTCCTATCATCGCATTCGTAAAATCGCTACCTTCGTAAATTCGATAGCGGCTTATTTTTGCCCCCCCCCCCCCCCCAACTTAAAAGAAAATTTTAAAATTGCATTTTTTCTGCAAAAAGTCTCTAGGCCCCGACTTCCGTAGCGTTTTGCGGGAAATTAACTAACGTAATAACGTAAACATAAATTGATATCAGTAGCCCCAGACGTCACACTGTTGAGCGGTAGATATGACCGACCCTTGTCCCCAAAAAATGAGAAAATCTAGATTCCGAGTCTTCTCTCGAGCGAATAGCCCGACTCCCGTAGCATTTAATGGAAAAATAAAGCAAGTGATAGTTTAAATATAAATTTATATCAAGTCAGACGTCTTATGATCAAAAGAACACCGCTAAACAATAGATATGACCAATCCTTTTCCTTAAAAAAAAAATGAGAAAATCGAGATTCCGAGTGTCTTCTCTCGGGCGAATAGCCCGACTCCCGTAGCATTTAACGGGAAAATAAAGCAAGTGATAGTTTAAATATAAATTTATATCAATAGTCAGACGTCTTATGATCAAAAGAACACCTATAAATAATAGATATGACCAATCCTTTTCCTAAAAAAATGAGAAAATCGAGATTCCAAGTGTCTTCTCTCGGGCGAATAGCCCGACTCCCGTAGCATTTAACGGAAAAATAACGCAAGTGATAGTTGAAATATAAATTTATATCAATAGGCAGACGTCTTACGATCAAAAGAACATCGCTGAACAATATATATGTTAGACCTTTGTCCTAAAAAAAAAGAGAAAACCAAACTTTCGATTGCCTTCTCACGCGCAAATAGCCCGATTTGCGTAGCGTTTAGTAAAAAAAAAAAACAGTAGGAATTCCTTACTAGTAAAATGGCCTTGTAAGTTATTATACACCAAAGAAAGAAGGAATAAGCTGATGTATTTTTCATTGCGCAGTTTTATATAACTTAACGTAAAAACATTCCCTCGACATTGTTGTTGAATTGTACGAGAACGTAGATACTAGTAGCGTGCAGACCGGACAGATAGCGCAACTGTACGAACGTTCACAAGATGGAAGATAGATAGCGGCACCGTAGCATATACCGACGTTGTTCCAAAAACCCAATTTTGTGACGTTCTTACCTAAAATCATCGAGAATTACACGTATAAGTGATTGAAAATAATAACTTTCACAGTCAGTATATGCGGTAAAAATAAATTAGGAGTTCCGGGATTACGTAATACACGAACGTCTATTTATTTTCCAAGTTCTACATACCCGGAGACAAAATGTTTATACACTTGGAAAATAGGTAGCGCTATTATAGAGCTCACTTGTGAAACCCACGTTTTACGACACGCAGTAACGCATTGTTTAAGCAAATTATGCGCCAAGTTAATTGTTTTAAGTACGTATGGTATTAACGCAATAAAGAAAAATGTCACGCTATTATTTATAGGGTTCGTGTAAAAAAGTAAACACATTCGGCGCGAGACGAGAGAGATATAAGATGCCGTGAAACAGCCTAGAAGGAGGCTGTACTATAGTTAAATGAGCA
>PNEQ01054808.1:37101-50094 GCA_003012365.1 Medauroidea extradentata
TTTAATTTTAAATTTAACTTTAAAGCAAGAGAAAAGCATAGAATTTTACATGTCAATTTTATTGGATTTATATCGTGTTTGGACTCATTTGAAAGCTAATTTAATTTCAAGCAATTTTTCTAAGTAAACTTTTCTGATATTTTGCCTTGTTTAAATTTTGTTAAATTTCAAGTAGCTTATTAGCTTGCTTCTCCTGGAAAAGGATTTATGTGGCAGGCCAGTAGTAGTTCTCTTGCTTGGAAGCACGTACAGAGAAGTGCTGGCTTTTACAATTTCAAATCAGCTCGGAGCCAGCCAGTGCTTAGATAGATTTATCTGGCAGGCAGGTCAGAGGTCACTCGCTAGGAGGCACGAACACGGACGTGCTGGAATGCGGGGACTCGGCAGGGCGTTTCTCGACCAACGTGGGGGGTAGTATCGTGTGTAACAACACTGAAAAGGTGGTGATCCGCGACAGATTGAGAACGCTGCACATCCCCAATTAATAAACTCCTGAATATTTAGCTGGGAGTATGAAATGAAATGCTTTGTAAATTTATCAGTATCTATGTTACGTACAATTTTTAGGTTATAAACGTCAATTAACCAGCTTTTTAGGCACGTTGGATCCTGATGTATCCCTCCGCCGCTCGGCAGAGTAAGTCCGTGTGTTCGCCCAGGCCCAGGAAGTTCAGTGGTGTTCCATCGGAGATCGTGACCGGTCGCCCGGAGATGGCCTGCTAAGTTTTTCTTTTGGAGTTTGTAATCAGTAACAGTCGCGATACATCGGAGCTCGTGACCGGTCGCCGGGAGATGGCCGGCTAAGTTTTTCTTATTTATAATTGGTCAGTAGCAGTCGTGATATGTCGGAGCTTGGACTCGGTCGCGGAAAGATGGCAGGCTAAGTTTTTTTGTGATTAGTTGGGGCGTCATGGCGGACGGAAGAGGACGTGTTGGACGGGGCAGAGGGGTTGTGAAGCCTAGAGGGCGAATTCGGGAGTAAAGTGGGCGGTATTGCCTGCGATGCTTTGTTGTTCATCATTAATCATTAGCTAGTTAGGTTATCTAAGTAGTATTTGCCTGGGCGAACACTCTAGACTGCGGCAAGTTGAGCACTTGCATCACCCGTTTATGTTTACGTTTCGAAGGTGAAAAGGTTACAGAAATGAGTTTAAGTGTTAAACAGTGAGTGTTCAATGTACAAGTGAACCATTAAATAGAAAAAAAAACTAAACGGAAAATTTTGTTTTTCTTCTTTTTTTTATATATGCCCACTTAAATGTTTTCTCTCTGAGCGGACACCGTTTGAAATACTTAACCTCCAAAATATATAAACAACAGCACGTGACGGCGAGAAGTATCAGGCCCCGTCACCTTCTGCCGCCCCGAACAGGGACATCATAACCTCCAACATCTAGATAACCTACACAACATGGCGACGTACCAGACGTACATAGTAGAGGAAAAACAGAGGTCCCGCTACATCTGGCGTCCCCGAACAGGGACATCTAGATAGACATCAACAACACAACGTAGACGGAAGAAGCAGCGGCGCCCATTACAATATGCGCATGCGCTGGAACTTTGCGTCTATAGTACGACCTCAATATAGATCCTAATACGTCGTAGTTGGAGACAGGCCGGCCGGCTTGGCGCAGGAAGCGGCGCCGCGCGGTTTTAGAACTGTCACTGCCGCATTTTTTAACGGATTTTCGCTATTTTTGTTTTATTTTTAATATTGTGACTTACCAAGTAATAACCGCAACTCTACAATTCATATTTTAATGCCGTGAATTAGATACAGTATGTTTTATTCATTGTCAACGTAATTCCTTACAATTTTTTTTGGTTATATAATTTTGTTATTTTTTGAGGGTTCCTGAGATTGTATTCGTAGGATCGCTACCTTCGTTAAATCCAGGGTTCGTAAAATCGGGTGTTTAGTGTAATTCTATTCCAATGACTCTGCAGGACAAATTAATGAAAAATTCCATTACTGTTTATGTCAAGTTGTTTACCAAGAATGTATCCTATGCTTTGTCAAAGAGGAAATTATAATACAATTTGAATAAATGTTATGGCTCAAAAACTGAAAATACAATAAAATTGTCAAACACTCCCTCTTATACTGGAAGAATACTGTAATGGTGTATATCCATAAACCGATGAATTCTTATTATAAAGTCCAACTGCAACAAACATTCAAAGATCTGAAGCTAATTTGTTTAACCAATCACAAATGAAACACGAGTTGGCTGTGCTATTAGTTTTACCTGCTACCCCATGGTATGGCCATATTTTGTTTTGTTTTTCTTACCATATGCCATGCGTTAGCAAGAGAAAATGGTAACATGAAAAACTACTGAACATGGAACAAATGACAATATTAAGAGTTAGTGGACTGTAGCTTTTTCTTTACGTTTGGGGCTCGGAAAAGGGGAAGGCGATAAAGTTGAACATAACACGTCCGGCTAATACATCATCGCCTATATGCACAAAGAACTAAACTAGCACGCAAAGATTTCATAGAATGTGTTTTCCAATGAAACTTCAAGCTATGACCCTGTTTAAATAGTGGAAAGTTTGTGGTAATGTCCAATGCTGGTTTCTATGCCTTAAAAGATTAATATCTAACGTACAGCAACATGAGAATAGCCATTTTTAGCACTTCTGAGGAGTCTGGGAAAGCTAAATAAACATAGGTTTCTTGTTTGTGGCAGTCTGTCTTATGATACGAGAGAACATTAATTTCACTTTTTAATACAATTAAATCTTATATCCATACTTTTACAGATTTAAATATTGTTTCCTGAGATCTAACCGTAAGTGTCCTACCACTTACCGTATTTGTCAGCATATAGGACGACCCCGCATAAGACGAGTCATAGTTTTGAAGGTACAAAATCTTGTAAAAAAGTAAATAACTAATTTTGAAATTCCCGACAGAAAAATACTTTTTTCCTTTGCCAGAAACATTAAAAATTTAGTTTAAATATTTACAATGCATCTATTACCGGCATATAAACATCATAGTAGACACATAAACGAATAACATTGGCTACTACTGTTCTCCGCGCACCCAAGAGCCAAGGAAATGCACGGCGGCAGCCGGCAATACCTCCATTTGCTGGCAGGTGTGCGCGACTTGGCAACGCCGGCCTAAGGCATGCCACGCACTTCATGGCAACGCCGAGCAACAACAGCTGCTTGCAAGGTCATTGCATTCCTGTGCGCTGTTGTCTATCAGCCTAGCACTAGACGGTAGACACATGAATGTATGGTACGGTACCTAGATACTCGTTTTTTCCGCCCGAGAGTCTTGTGCTTGCGAGACAAATGTTGAAAGCATGCGGACCTAGATCCTCGTTTTCTCCGCCCGAGAGTTGTAGGCTGGCGAGACAAAGTATCTCGGCCCGCACTCGCATCGATCAACACTTTGCTCCTTTATTATGAATGACGCTCATCCAAATTTTGTATAGTTAATTTTATCAAAATAAACGGGGCACTTGTTTTCATTTGTGATGAAAAACGCAATTCCTTGAAACATCATACAACTCCACAGCTTACAGCTTAGCTTTCAAACGATTTTTGGCTACCAAAAATTTTTGTGCCCTCATATAATACGAGTAGCAATTTTTGAGGGCCAAAAATATGTAAAAATTGTCTTATATGCCGGCAAATACAGTAATAAATCCTGTACTAACGACACAAAATTTTAAATTTTCTGCCACAAATGTTATGTTACCAAAATAAAACTTAATATATACAAAAATACTACTATGTGAAAGCACTATTCGCACACTTTTATGAATTTACTTTGTACTAAAATTATTTTCACTAAATGTATCTAAGTCTTTCACACCATTACACACAACCAAGCTTAAGACTAACATAATAAAAACGTGTGCGACAGTTATTATGTAATAAAAATAACAAATGGCACCAGGTTCAGACCTTGGGTGCTTTTACCTTTGTTAAAACCACCCCTGCCGCCACTGCTAAAACACAGAAGCATACACACTGAATCAGTATTGTGGTCGACGCCAAGTCTCTTCAATACAAGCAGGCCCATCTTCACTCTCCTCAGCTCCCAGTTAGTCAAGTCATCATAGTCACGTCAGTCAGTCACCTCACCTAGCGCTTTCACAATGTTATATAAGTATGTATACCTTCACAGCCAGTCAAGTGTGAATATACGCCCTATTTATAATGAGATGTGTTCAGGTCTCTATTGTCTTAGATGTCACCAGTGTATTTATACTATTACCAGGGGTGGCATTACCTTCGATTAACAATAGCACGTACCAAGTACTCTTACCATTTTGTTACAATTCTATGTTAATTCTAGACCCGTAATGACACTTTGTACACACTCATTTACACACCATAAGACCACTTGGTCCATCCTGTTTGTACACTTTTCGTACATACCACCAATCGAAATTTTTAACATATTAAAATACCTCTTTTATACGGCCCAATTCATGAGGCATACCAACAGACCAGTAAAACCATATTATAATAAATAACCCGTTTCCAATGCCATTTGCAAGGCTTACCAACCAAGATACCATTGGAATTATTTCTTATTAAGCCATAACATTCATTACACCAGGGTGTCACCAATGATCAAGAACAATCCAATATTACAAAAACCATGTTTAAAACCTTGGCAGTTACCCAAACCAACCACTCATGGTTACCCAATGTCGTATCAGGGATGATCTGTAAAATTTTCCCAGTAATCATTTCCGGTACCACTTGTAGAAAACCAATTATTTTATTTCACTTTTAAACCATTACCAGTAAACTATTTAGTTCTCATGTGTCAAGTCAAAGAGTGATAAATGGAACCTGTTGAGATCTGACACAAGAAACAACTACTTTTCATTAATCCACAAATCAATGGGCACAGAAACAGAAAACCACACCTAAATTGCATGTAATTCCTAGAAATAAACATCATATCTACTCAACTGTTACCCTATGATAAAAGTATAAATAAATCATTCTATTATACATTACTACTAAAAAATGAGCATGAGGTCAAATAAATACTTGACAAATTCAATGGTCCAAATATATATATGCATGTAAATAAAAAATATTACTAGATGGTTCTTAATAATTTACCCATTACAATAATTTACAAATGTTTCCTTACTTTGGCTGCAAAATTGCACCCTACCTCAATACCTCAAAACACTGTGTGAGTAAATATGATATTCACATGCATACCTTAACTACCAAAAGTAATTACTGCTAGCTGAATGGTCCAAATATTTAAACAGCCAACAAACAAAAAAGAAAATATACAGTACAACATTACTTATACAACCTTCAACACTTTCTAGCAGTGTATGTAACATTTTATGAATTTTCCAACCAAATTTGATTCACTTCAGAATCCGTAACTACCAAATTTGAAATTTTATGAATAAAATCATTGTTTTATTAGCTCACATTTTATATTAAAATTAGGCCCTACAACAATAAAATCAAACTCTTGAGTCAAACAATCCATACACCATTGTAGTACACAGTTTCATGCACCAAAAAAATATATGATAGTATTCAAAATTTTAATTTTACTCTATCATAGGGTATAAGCATTCAACGTAATTTCCAGAAATACGAGTTAATTTTTTTATATGTAGCAACAAAAAGATTCGAATAAATTTCAAAACAGATTTCTTACAAATGTACTAATTAACAAAAACTATTTAATTCGTTGACAAGTCACAAAAAAAAGTCATATTAAGAATGAGGTTGTAAAAGTAAGGTTCTACTGTGGTATCAAAATTCATAAAAATACTGCGTGAGAAGAAATAACACTGCCAAATTATTTTTTGCACGGAAGACTTTATTCTCTTTTTAAACCAAGCTGTAATAAACACAACCATTTCTGATTAATTTACTTGGTTAAAATGTAATTACCTAAATAAGTTTGTTTAAACACACATTTATCCCTGTACCATCTGCATATTTTTTTTCTCAAGAATAAAATTAAAAATTTGGGGCCTTGGTCATCCAATGAAAACATAGTTTTTGGATACTGTAAATAGGGCCTGGAAAAATTGGGTTTATCATACACTGCACATTGTTAATCATTATACATTACACATGGCTGGAAGAATTTATTATAATGGAAAAATATGTGTGAAACCCTTAAATACAAGACTGTATCTCGCACGCAGTAAATATGGAACGCCAGCATTACGGTCAGCCAATTCAACGTGTGTCAGGAGCTGCCTGCCCGCTGGGTTCCAAATATCACATCCAAAAATTTGGAGGTCGTCATTTTCACATAAAAATTTAGAGTTTAACATCTGTGCAATATGATTTATGAAGGTAAAATAGTCCATGATTCTATGAAAAAAAATAATTTTTTTATTTATTTATTACAGAAAACACAAGCGTGGCCAGAAAAAGTAACACAAACCCAACCAAAAGTGAGGATGAATCACCACTAACTTGTTATTAACTTCTGTTGCCCCGTATGTCTAGACACGCCTGTTTTTGGTGAAAATATTTTCATGGTTTAGTCAATAAAATACTTCAGAGGTAACGAACGTATGCAAAGTTATGTACTTTTTAAATATTTTAATAAAATGACATTGTACACAAATATGTTAACTGAGTAGTTGAAAATCTATGTACGTTAGGCCTACATTTAATGGTTAAGAAAAAAAACACCAATTCATATTAATAGAATAAGGGATACAATTTTATAAAGTAACAATCACAAGTATAACCTACCACTGGTATTATTTATTCCAAGGTAAAATCATTCACTTTAAAAAAAAATGCTGAAAAGTTTAAGTTATGTTGAACCTACATACAGTACATTGTTTTCCAATATTTCAAATTAGTTAATAAAACAGTGAGATAAATTTCTTTACATCATACTTCATGGCACTGCATCAGTATAAATAAATTGAAGGTGCATAATAAATGACACAGAATGAAAAACTTAGGCTAGCATAACCTACATACCTTGAATTTCGTTTTACCTCTAAATGACCCATTTAAGATGTTTTCACTTTTTTGTCACTGGAAAATTTATGCTGGATTATGTTAATTGTTGCTTGTATTTTATACGATGCGTGAAGAGAAAATTTTGTGTGTGTCATTTGCAGAATCCAATTCTACCAAATTATGCGTCACAACACTACAAACGTAAATTACTTTATTAATAATTTATTTTGCTATATTAAAATATATGTTTAATTTATCACAACAAATTACAAACAAAAATAAATAAGAAGAATCACTAAATACCGGGATAAATAAACACGCGCCATGGACTGAAAATGACAGCATTCATGTCTCGTTCCATACTCTTGAAACTCGCTTTCACTGCCAAAAATAATTTTTCTCGTTTCGCACAACTGATTTTTAAATCCGTACTAACTTGGTAATTTACTATGGAACACTCCAAAATTGTGCAATTCTTTTATAATCTTGCACATAATTGATACATTTCGTGATTTTAAACAGAAGAACAATTGGTAATTCGCAAAAAAAGGTGTTTCTACCTACGACTATAGGCTCTAGTAGGCTGTTTTTAATACCCTTAAAACTGTGAGCCAGTTTTTTCATCTTCTAAATACCTTGATAACTACTCAATTCCACGCTCCCTCAATTTTCATTCTGAATTAACAGTTTGTTTTTCTAAATGAAAAAAAAAAACAGATTTTGTTCAGATTGATATTACACAAAATGTCCAAGCCCCACTAAATATAATTTAACAATAGGCAGTATCTGTAACAGTAGTGTACCTCAGTCTGTTGGTGACCAAAATCATATTCTCAAGATTCAATGTCATAATTAATATTGTCAAACAGTCTTCCAAGCAAAAAATATTTGACAGAAAATAAAAACTACAATAAATGTATAGCTTTTCAACACACTACATGGACCCCTACTATTTAATGGGCAATACAAAAAAATTTGATATTTACTTGTGTACCAGCCATAATTTTTTCATTACACTTTCCATCACGCAGCCCATCAGTACAGCTTCCATGGTAAGCGCACTTCTTTAACTACATCATCATCAAGCTATTCACTATATAAATAGTTTTCATACTTATTTACAATCTTAACTGCCAAAATTATTAACCTAAGAGACCCCAAACCAATTACTAGAGCCAAAAATTAAGTCACATCAGTACAATGTAAACTTGCAATCAACGTTGTCTTCCTAATTTACGTAGCGTTTATGTACATCCAATTGCAGTACCACTATCTTAAAATACTGATGTCATATTTTTACGTGCATTAACAAGGAATACTGCCTTACGCTAAAATATTCAATGGAGATTTTGTATGGGTCTATGAAACTAAAGTGACTGGCATACAAGTAAATACAACACCTCTACAGTAAAAATTTTAGCTAGCAGAAAGTATCTTTTTCATTCCAGTAAACATTTTGTATTTCACGCCAGGATTTTTTTACATTACTGAGTAGCAGAAATCTCACAACTTTATAATTGATATGTATAACTAATAATACAATTACTGAACTGGGACTGAACCCACATGTAAGCAAGAAAATGCATCAACACCACCATCGTAATGATGGCTACAGGTCAAACAAAAAAAATTTGACCCAAATCTGCATATAAGTCTTAACATGTTATCATAAACACATTCAGTAGTCTACAGATTCCTACATACTATATGAATGAAATGTTTTAACATAATTACTTTAATTAGGGATGGAATAACCAAGCAAACAAATTTGTCAAATCTGTACAGTTCATAAGACATTCCGTACCAGCACATAAAATAAATTGTTGGCGACACATATATAGCAAATTATTTTGAATATATCACACAACTTTACTTTACATTATTTTTTAAGTATTTCTTTGTAAACATTAAAAGTATACAAAAATTAAAGCAACTTTATTATGTATTGTAACTTGCCTAAACTTCTGGTATGTTTTCCACTAGAAATTTACTAGCCCGTTACGACTGCTCCCTTATATTTACGCAACAGAAAAAAGGATACATAAGCTGTCAATACAGTTTCTGTTTGATAAAAATTTGAACAGATTCCATTGTAGTAGCAAAACTGGTTGATAAAATTTGCAATACAGTCAAACCTCTATCCATCGTTTTGCAAGGGACCAAACGAGAACATATGAAACATGCGAGAAAACAAAACATGCGGGAAAGACACGTTTGCATCTCCCCTAAAAAAAAAAAACCAAAATCATATCAAACAAATTTTGTTATTGTCCACCAGATGAAAATATGCACTTGAAAAGTGTATATAGTGAATATGATTATGCCTAATTTTTAATTACTGACTATCGAGTTTAATGCCGACAGAAGCAATCTGAGACGTTTGGCGCTGTCAACAAGCTTTTCACAGTGACATTTCTTGATCTCCTTTGTTATCTTAAGGAATTCTTCGAGTATGCAAACGTATTTTGAAGACTGCGACGACGTTACAGCAATAACTTATGAACACATTTCACAGGCCTTAAAATGAAAATACTGTACCCACTTGTAAACCAAATTCACGAAACTGTTCCTCTCAAACTGGAAAAGTGAAAACTTACAAGATAGTATTTACAAGGAGAAACGTAACCTATATACTCTCGCGCTTGCGTTTGGCTTTACTCGGAAGTGCACATAATGGCGAAAGAAAATTCCCGACGTTACTGTAATTTATTCATGAAACTTTACTGAAATGCAAAAAAAGGCACTCATTTACATTTGAACAAAATGGATTTATATGTAATACGTGTTGAGATTGAAAATAATCCGGATCTCAAATTAAAAAAAATATTTCCTTTATAAAAAATTAAGTTTTTCTGTAGTTCATCTAAAGAAAACACAGCAATGTTGTTTACACGCACACCTTACAGTACGTAAAACATTTCTTAAAATACAATGAACGATTGCCAATCATATTTTAAACAATAAGAGGAGAAATTTACAGTCAAAACAAACCAAATATATTACATTCGTCCATATTGATAGTGACGGTAAATTTTTTTCTTGTGTGGCTACAATACGTTGCTTACACTAGTTTCTTTCAAGGAGTGCATATGAGCGAGGTATGAAAATTTAGGTAAACTTTTTTAGTTGTTGGCTTAAATGTCTGAACGGTCGAAGCGGGAAATTTATACGTATAGGAAGGATCCGTGTTTATATAGGCAATTTGTCGGGACAACAAAAAAAGATCAATGAATACAAGAAAACGAAAGAACCGGGAACGATGCAATGAAGTTTAACTGTATTATGAAATGGACATAACAGCCATCGACAAAATGCATACTCGCCAGAATTTGAATGAACATTTTGTACTGACAAATAGCAGTGGTTGGTAGGCTACAAGGCTACAGAACTTCCCACAAATTCAAATATGAACCATCCCTAATTAAAATGTACACATAACATAACAGTTTCAAAGAGACTTCTTTGTAGATTCAGCAAAGGCCACTTGTAACACAGAATTTTATAAATGCTTCAGCATACTGACATTGTCAAAATGATGTTCAGATAACAGAAGGTAGTTCACAATGAACTTGAGTGAATAAGGCATCCCCATCACAATTTCCAGCTATCCTCTCACATTGATAAATAAATCCAATCAGTTATGTGCATATGAACATTACAGTAATACAAATAAAATTTTCAGTTTAGCGCACAAGTGAATAAACCAGATGCTACAGTGTATTAGGCACATTTTTTCATGACCAATATATTCTACAAAGATAAGAACAATCATGCCAATAGTAGTGTTGACCAAAGATGAAAAAACAGTTTAGTAAAAATGTGATCTTCGAATGATATTTGCGACTGGGGGTGTGACATCTAACTTCGGTTTGTCAAGTAAAAATGTTACATAAAAATTTAGAAAAAAATTAATTTGTATACCAAATTCATTACGAACAATAAGCTTTGATGTTATTTACAACTGAGAATGCATTGGTCCAAAAAGACTAAATCAACTATTCCATATTTTAAGACACCAATTCAACCTTTTACCAATAGGCACGATTGATGCTGACATCAATCTCCCTAGTCAGTACAATTGAGTGAAATTTTTCTTTCCCTTACACAAATAATTTTGACCTGAGAAAATACATCATCAACGCTGAGGAACAATTACTTACGAAACTTGAAATGCATTTGAAAGATATTCATAGATTCCTGCTACGTCTAAACTATAGCTAGGAGAAAGTAGTACACTTTGAATACTATTTTCAAAAATTAAACTTACACCCTATTTTGTATCAATCTGACTGCTAGATTCAACAAATAAACCACCTTTGAAGCAAATTCAATTACTATACTTAAATTCAGAAGTTACAAGGGCCAAAGCTGTATGAACGTGTGGCAAGGGAAGAAACGTAACATATTGGTAACTAAATATGAAAAATATTTTTTGATAGCCATAAATAACAACCAGTTTCATGTATATTTAATTCTAAATGTAATGATGTTGCTTGCTCACAAAACCAATGTTACTTTACTCCACAAAACATATCAAGGCCACTTACCCATAGCCTCCACCTCTTCCTCCACCGCCGCCTCCATAGCCTCCACCCCCACCAGGCTGGGAACCTGAAATTGAAACTTATTTTATAATATCTATAACAGAAACAAACATGAAAAAAAAGTACTGTAAACATTTTCTTTTGAAAGGATTATTAATCATCCACAGTTAGCAGATTAATATAGTTTCAAGAGAATGGTTTTTTAGTGTGTGTATGCTAGTGATGGGTCGTTTCCGATTCCATCGATTTCACTGGAATCGAAATCGAACCAAATCCCTGGTTTTGGGATCGATATGACCGATTTTTATAAAAAAAACATCCCTGAGAACATATTTTCGTCTCACAGTGATTTTGTGTACGAACGGCAAACTATTTGAGGTTTCTGATATTATTGTCACTAATATAGCACACGAAAATGCAATTATTAATTCCAATGGTAAGCGTGAACTATAAAATAAACTTGTTCGTCAATGATTGTCGTCGTAATTGTTTAGACAATTACGTTGCATTATATTCAGTATCAAAATAAATACTTATTAACCTAACCATGCTAGACAGCTACTAACGCCTATATCCCCAAAAATAAAAATTACAAATCATCGCATCACAATGTTTTGTTTACGTTTCTGGACCAGAGATGTTCAAGTCAGAAGTACGACACTACTTGAACAAAATGGTTGCCACAAGAATGGATTATAGTAAGTACCAAAATATTCCACTGGAATGAAAATGGAACGTCCCAGCGCTACTAGTTTCACAGTCCGCCAACTTTAGTGTTAGGGTACAAGTGGTGTATCTTTGCTACATACTCTTCAGCAGTTGCGGCCACTGCATACGAGTGTATTGCAGAGTGGAATATCTGCTGCGAAGATATTCTTTGGTTGGAAGTCTGATGACGTCAACATGTTGCTTGTATGGTTAAAGCTCGTTGGGCAGAAAGCTTCGAAACATGTGGCCATAATAAAAACGCGATGAAAGTACGGAATAGTTACACCGCAGCATTTGAATTACAAGATGTGTGATATGCAGAAGAAAACTGTGAAAGAACTGTTTCAAGAAACAGAAAGTTTACCATCAGTACACAATGCAAATGTGTGGCAAGATGGAGTTGTAATTTTATCAACACAAATGTTAATTATCATTGTTTTCCAATTTTTCTGTTCACTTCGGTTCTGTGGGTGCTCACTATCCAATTCCAATGGAGGATCTGAATAAATAAATATTGCCTAAATAAACGACTGAAGGGGAACATGGCGGCCGCCATATTTGATCACGATGTGAGTACCGGTTATGTTTGGGTTACGTACTAAATTTTGTTATTTAAAAAATATATTTTAAAGGGATTGTTTAACGCGTTATTCATAACTGTGTTCAATCTCTGTAATAGGCTATAACAACGTACAGGGAAACCTCTTATTTAAACTATCCAGGAGGCACGGCCGTAGAACAGGTCTGGACACTCGCCTGGATATTTGACCCCCTTGTTGTTTGG